>PVKS010003364.1:0-104679 GCA_004027875.1 Aplodontia rufa | reverse complement strand
GCCAAGGCTGATGCCATGTCATGGTTGCCCCCCTTGGGATCCCCATGGTTCCATGTTTCCCCAAAAAGAACCCCTGTGTTAAATAGACTTCTCGTGGAGGTCAGAGATCTCCTTCTGAATTGATCCCCCATACTCCCTCCCTCCAGTCTCCTAGATGTCCTTTCTAATCCCTCCCCCCTCCCTCCCCGCCTCCCTATATCTGAGGTATCCTAGGCAAGGATCCCCCTGTTTGAGTAAAAATTCATACATTTTGAGGTTATTATTAGCTTAGCCATCTAACATACATTTCCAGTTCTATTCTAGCTTCCACAAATGAGAGAAAAAAGAGAATCAATTTTATTTAGTTTTTCATGTGACTTTAAAAGTTGCTCTGACTCCTCGTTGTGTACATGGTGCTAGGGTTCGAACCCATGTCCTTGCGCATGCCAGGCACCACGTACACAATGAAGTGTCAGAGCAACCACTCCAGCCCTCATGTGTCTATTTAAAAGATCTTACAAGTTTCGTTATTTAAAAAAAATTTCATTGCATAAACATTTTCACATTAATAGTGAAAACGGATATCTTGAGGGTTTGCTTGTGTTTGTTGAAAAATCGCCTTTAATCCCACTGCTGCAGCGCATTCCGTCTTCAATGCTGTACCGATGTTCCCAGTCGGTTTGCAGGTGCACCACTACAGCATCCCGTCCCAGCAGCACACATTTTCGTGTTCTGCCTTTATTCTCTTTCTGCCTATCACAGCCTAGGCACTTCCATGTTGTCATGCCCCATTGTTTGAAAGGCTGCCAACTGCTTTCTTATAAGAAAACCACTTAGAAATGCCAAAATGTTGGCCTTAACCCTGAGTCGACTTCCCTTGACCCCTCCAGCTTCATTGGGTGTCTTCACTGGGCCCATCTCTCCTTCACTCCATCAATAACCGGGGACAGGTGAGATGAGTGAAGTTCAAAACCACCCTCGTGTGGATCCAAAGCACCTAGAGCAGTATGCTTCAGCTTTGAGACAGGTCAAGATCATCTAGGAAGTGTGTACGAAGTAGATTCCCTGGGGCCTCTTCCCCAGAAAATCTAATTTCATGATTCTGGGATGGTGCCCAGGAATCCACATTTTTACCAAACACCAGAAGAGATGCTGGCATAGGTGATTGGAAGAACTAGCAGGTAAAGCGGGTGCAATGGCACATGCCTGTAATCCCTGCAACTCGGGAGGCTGAGACAGGAGCATCGCAAGTTCAAAGTCAGCCTCAGCAACTTAGCTAAACAACTTATCGAAACCCTGTCTCAAAATAAAATATACAGTGGGGCTGGAGCGGTGGCTCAGCGGTTTCAGCACTTACCTGGCAGGCACGAGGACCCAGGTTCAAACCCCAGCACCATGTATACAACTGAGTGTTGGAGCAACTAAGGCCATGTGAAAAACTAAATAAAGTTGTTTCTCTCTTTCTCTGTCTCTCTCACTGTCCCTCTCAAAAGGCTGGGGATGTGGCTCAGTGGTTAAGCACCCCTGGGTTCAATCCTGGTATTTAAAAAAAAAAAAAAAAGCATAGACTTTTGGTTTCAAGTAGGCCTGGACTCGAATTCTGATTATACCACTTTCTAGCTTCCTAACCCTGGACAATCTTTATCCTCTCTGAGCCTCAGTTTCTATTCTGTAAAATGGGGAATAATGGCCCCTTCCAAGAGTGGTGAGGATCAAGTGGGCAAATATATCCAAGGTGTTAAATAAAATTTTACTGAAAACTTCATTGTTTCTCTCATTATTGGTGTTCTTGCTTTGAGTATGAGCCATCTTTTAGACCCTTTAGAGGCCACATTTCTATTTCTCCTAACCTTTAAGCAGAATGAGAGCAAATATTCTATCATTCATTTCCGAATTCCCAGCACAAAGCTTTCAGCCTGACACATAACAGGGGGTTGAGTGAATGTTCTCTCGTATTGAACAAAAAATAAGCAAACACAGAGATAAAATACATGCATGCATGATTCAAAGTTTTTTTAATTCAGTAAAATGATAACTTTGGTCTTTTATTTTTCAATTATTTATCTTTCTTTTTTTTTTAATCTTCAGTTTCCCACATTTACCCAGCAAATAAGTGAAATATTAGACATCATTCAATGAGCAGCAGAAGCCAAATGTTGAATTCTTTTCCTAAGGTGGAGTTGCAGTTTCTCTTCTTTCCTCCTCCCACATACTTCCACAGCCCCTAAGAGAAACCTGAGAAGGCTCTGGTCCCTGACAGGTGTAAACCCACCCAAGAACTAAGCCTGACTTTTATGGTTTGAATACGAGATGTTCCCCAAAAGATCCCGTGTGACCGTGCAGGAAAGCTGAGGTGAAATGATTGGGTTATGAGAGCCTTAACCCAATCAGTGAGTTAATCCCCTGATAGGGCTTAGCTGGCAACTGCAGGCAGATAGGGTGCGGCTGGAGGAGGTGGGTTTGGGGGTGCCTCTGGGGTATATATTTTGTATCTGGCAATGCCTTGAACAGCTTTCCTCTGCCACACTCCTGCTGTGTGTTCTGCCTCACTTCCATTCTGGATGACTGGAGCAGGCGGCCTATGGACTAAAACCTCTGAAACTTAGTCTGGAGGAGTGGCTCAGCGGTTGGAGCACTTTCCCGGCAGGCATGAGGATACCAGTCTGAACCCCAGCACCAGCTACACAACTAAAGTTTCAGAGAAACGAAGGCCAGATGAAAAAAATAAATAAAAATGATTGTCTCACTCTCTCAAAACAAACAAACAAATGAATAAACAAAAACAAAGGACCTCTGAAACTGAGAGCCCCCAAATAAACTTTTCCTCCTAAAATTGTTCTTGTTGGGTCCTTGAGTCACAACAACAAAAAAAGCTGACTTAAGCAATAAGGTTTCCCCTGCTGACTTCTCTGATGTGGAGGGGGAGGTTTAAAATCAACAAAGGAGGGGCTGAGAGAGCAGCTCAGCAGTAGCACACTTGCAAGGCCCTGGGGTTCAGACCCTGAGACAGGACCAAGCAAAAGGCACAGACCTTTCCACAAAGGCAGCTAAAAACCACAGGTTTCCTGGGGCCAAATAGAAACTAATTTATTGTGGGTGGGGAAGACACCACAGAAATTGCCAAGACATTAGATAAATAATAATTTAGGAAAACTAGATGGAGGGGCTGAAGTGGTGGCTCAGCGGTTGGAGCATGCACGAGGACCCGGGTTCGAATCCCAGCACCACATCCACAGCTAAGTGTTGGAGAAACAAAGGCCACGTGAAAAAATAAATAAAATTGATTCTCTCTTTCTCTATCATTCTTTCTTTAAAAAAACAAAAACTAAATGGAGAAAAATGAAAAAAGAATATGAGGCGATTCTATTTGGGCGGACTCTGTGCTGAAGATTTTACACCCAAACCTTTCTAGTTTGGAGATGATTGTTGGTTTTTCTGGGGGTGGGGGAAGGTGCATTTTGGATTTTTCCTTTCATTTTTACTAACAACCACATTTTTTACTCACAACATTCTTACAATCTAATACCTTTTTTCAAAAAGGATAAAATATATAAATTAAGTTATTGAATAGAAATAGTAAAATCAGAAGCAGACACTTATTTTTGAAGACTTTTCTTGGGGGAACTCTGTCCCACATCTATCTGAGTTTTATCACTTTAAGATTTAATATCTAAGGCTGGGGTTGTAGCTCAGAGGTAGACTGCTTGCCTAGCATATGTGAGGCACTGGGTTTGATCCTCAATACTGCCTTAAAAGAAAGAAATGAATAAAATAAAGGTATTGGGTCCACCTACAACAACAACAACAAAAAGAGGTTTCATATCCAGTCCTGGCATAATGGCACATGGCTGTAATTCTAGTAGCTCGGGAGGCTAAGGCTGGAGGACCACAAGTTCAAGGCCAGCCTCTGCAACTCCACAAGGCCTTAAGCAACTAGTGAGACCTTGTCTCAAAATCTAAAAATAAAATAAAATAAGGGTCTGGGGATGTGGCTCAGTGGTAAAGTATCCCTGGATTCAACCTACCAAAAAAATTTTTTTCACATCCAGGAACACACAAACAATGATCATTTTATAAGCAAACCAAACTGCACAAAATAAACCTTTTGTTCTTGAATCAAGTCAGTCAAATTTATAAGTGGTGTCTTCAACAAGTTTAACATGAATCACTTTTTTCTGCAATCCTTTCTCTTCTCTCCTCATCTTCAAGAAACAGATTTTTGTTCTGACTATGATTTAAATTTTTTCAAGTGAATTTCATATCTTGAGAGAGGATGGTTTGGCACGTAAAACTCTGCACCACTTGTTAGATATTTGGATTTGGTCCTGCGCATAATATATGCTCAATAAAATTTGTTCCATTACATTGGAGTGTCCACAGCGAGAGCAGGAGAACATTCCCGAGTCCTCACTCTGGTGTCTGAAGGTCCAAAACTCTCCTGACAAAGCAAAGTCTGACTCCAGACTGCCTGTGTGAAATCCAGGAGCAGACTGAGCCTTCTCCCGGAGGGCCCACGCCTCCAGAATGTTCTTCCCCTCCTGAGCGGACACAGACTGACATCTGTGGTGCTGTCTGCTCAGTCAGGCATTTCCCTGAAGCCTGTGGGTGGACTGGGATCAGAGATTAAAGTGGTGGTGAGTCTTTATTTGTTATAACTGCGAAGCTGTCTACCCAAGCCATCAATTTATAGGGACGGGAGATGCTCTTCTAACAGCCGAGAATATCATTAGCATTTCATTTCGCCTCCTGACCACCTGTTTATAGTAATTGTGCTCAGTTTGACCCAATCGGAGCACAGGAATGGTTTCCTGGCCAAGGGGATGAAATGGGAGGTGGTTCACCTCCCAGGCCAGGCCAGGTGCTCTGAGACGGTATGGTCCAGCGACCTAAGCAATGGACTGGAAATTCCAGACCAATTATGCCCTTTCCAGCAGTAATCTTGCTGTGTGATGCAAGGTGAAGCTCCTACCTTCTCTGGACCTTGGCCTTAGCTTGCATGGTGGAAATGAGTTTTACAAGATAACAGGCAACCTCTGGAGCCTCGGCTTCCTCATCTGTAACTGGAATGACTTTAATAAGTGGCTTCATTGCCTCACAGGGTCATTGTCAGGCTAAAATGCATATAAAAACTCCAGTAATTTGTAGAGTGCTGAACAAATTGGCTCTTCCTAGTGTCATTATTAATAATAGGCTAATGCTGAGACTCACCTGGTTTGCTGACTCCTATTCCAGGATCCCTGAAGAGCCAAGCAAGCTAAATCCCTTTTACTTTCCATGAAGAGTCAACAAATCTTAGACCCGATAGACTATGGTTGCATGACACAGATATTGCAGCAAGAGTTCGAGCATGTCCTAGGACTGTTTAAGTCCAGAAAAAACCCTAAGCCAGCTCCTCTTAGGGGCATTCTTTCAGCTCTTAGAAATCAGGGAAACGAGGTGCAACATTTTACTTAGAGCAAATGTCAAAGATTTAAGTTCTGTTAAGTTCTCAAATGTATAGAAAGTTTGAGGATTAGACACAGAATGGCAAGGCTGCTTTCCTCCACGCTGAATCACACTTGGCTCTCCCTCATTATATCCCTAGTTAATTCTTCAGTAATTGGGGAGCTATGGTCTTTGCAAATGTCACCGTTTTACCACAGTGTATTTACTTCTGGGTGGATTAGCATGAATGTGTCGATTGTATTGGATTGCCAATTTTGTGGGAGTGATTTGAAAGCTTGCAGAATAAACTGTTATTTAACTTGGGGAAATGGGAAGGGGAAAATGGCAGTATTTTATGTTTTGCTGCCTTTGGTTCATATTTTCATGAAATCCTCATAACCAAAGGCAGCTGGAATCCAGAGTATAATGATAACATTGGTAGTGAGAGGTTTGGACCTGGTTGGAAGGTGGTTTTGTGTAGGAGGCGATTTTTCCATGTAGATGTACAGCAGAAGAAATATTTATTAGTAGAAATTACATATGGAGATTAGTAGGGGGGAGTAGACTTATTTTTTAGGAACCTGTTCACCCTACAAGCCAAAAGTACTCAACTAACTTGGTTTCTGTGTCGAAGCCTCTACCGTATCCACTTTCGCAGTCATCATTCTATAGAAGATCTGCTTGTCTTTCCTTATCCAAAACACCCTCTTCTTTGGTGTAATGATGCTATTAGATTGTTTAGACAAATCTGCAAACTCCAAACTGAAAAAATCTCTTTATTTCTGAAATCTCCAGAATCAGGGGTGGGGAAATGAATGAGACAGTGTAGTGCTTTCGTGCGCAGGCACAGCTCCCATCAGTGAGCATCAGTGCGCTGACATGGGTGCCACTGTTGGAGTAACAAGCCGAGGAGTTCTCTTATCTCCACCTTGTCTCCCATACTGGTTTTCTTTTCTTTTTTTTTTGGAGGTAGGGGCGGGGGGAATACCAGGAATTGAATCCAGGGCCGCTTAATCACTGAGACACATCCCCAACCCTTTTGATTTTTTATTTTGAGACAAGGTCTCACTAAGTTGCCTAGGGCCTCGCTGCAATCCTCCTGCCTTCGTCTCCTGAGCTGGTGGGATTACAGGCATGCGCCATTTTGCTCAGCCCTGTACCGCTTTCCTGCCACGATCCTCTCTGTCCTTCCTCTCCTGAACACGTTGCTAATGATCTCTAGGACCCTACAGGGTGCACTGCAGAGCAGAGACACACCCACACTGTAATGGCAACACCCTTACTAAACTGTACAGCAGATAAATTCTGCCCACAATCTATTCATGAAACCTGGATTTCAATTCCTTACCCCCAAAGAGCAGAATATCCCTGCCAGCTAAACCAAGGGGCTCACAAGGTCTTGATTATCGCAGAATCTAAGTATCAAGACTGCTCCACTATTATTGGTGCGGTGTAACTCAGTGACAGAGCACTTGCCTAGCATATGTGAGGCTCATGGTTCAATCCCCAGCACTGATGAAGAAGGAGGACGAGAAGGAGGGGAAATGGGAAAGTACAATGAGATATGAGATATGCTAGAGAAAAAGAAGCAAGGGAAACTATAAACTTGATTCATGGTCCCAAGCCTGCTTTTTTTTTTTTTTTGGTACCAGGGATTAATCCCAGGGGCACTTAACCACTGAGCCATATCCCCAGCCCTTTTGATTTTTTATTTTGAGATAGAATCTCATTAAGTTGCTTAGGGCCTCACTAAGTTGCTGAGGCTGACTTTGAACTTGGGATCCTCCTGCCTCAGCCTCCAGAGTCACTGGGATTTAGGCCAACTCTGCATCTAACACACCAGAGCATTTGAGCAATTCATTTATCTCTCTGGTTCTGTTTTCCAGTCTGAAAATGAGTGAATTGGGTCAGACCTATGAACTTCTGATTTTAATATCTATGATTCTTTCTTTGCATTTCTCATTTATTATTGACAGTTTTTCTTGTTTCTTATGTTGTTATAACAATTATAATCACTTATGGCCTCACTACTCTGAGAAAATTGAGTGTGCAAATTGATTAAGTTTACCTTTATTGACACGCATATCAAAATAAACCTTTTACAGGGCTGGAGCAGTGGCTCTGCAGTTACGGTGCTTACCTGGCAGCCTGCAGGACACAGGTTTGAACCCCAGCACCATGTACACAATGAAATATCAGAGCAACAAAAGCCACATGAAAAACTACATTAATTCTTTCATACTCTCTCTCTCTCTCCCTCTCCCTCTTTTTCTTTAAAAAAATAAAAGCCTTTCCCAATAAATTAAAATTTAATTGAAACTATTGAAATAAATTAAACATTGCAAATGCATTAAAATGAGCTTATTCCTAATTTTTTTCCAAAAGGTAACATGAGGGGCTAGAGCGGTGACTCAGTGGTTACAGCGTTTGCATCGCTTGTGTAAGGACCCAGATTCAAACCCCAAGACCACATACATAACTAAGTGTTAGAAAAACAGAAAACCCAGATTGAAAAAAAAGTTAATTCTCTCTCTATCTTATACTCTTACTCTCACTCTTTCATTAAAAAAAAAAAAGAAGAAGAAAAAGTAACATGAGGGGCTGGAGCTGTGGCTCAGTGGTTTTAGAGGGCTTGCCCGGCATGCGAGAGGACATGGGTTTGAACCCCAGCACCACATACATACACAACTGGGTGTCAGAGAAACCAGAACCAGATGAAAAATAAAAATTATTTCTCTCTTTCTCTCTCTCTTTCTGTAAAAAGTTGATTTTCTCTTTCTTCCTCCCTCTCCCTTAAAAAAAAAAAAGTAAAGTAACATAAGCTTTTGTTCTTGCTGCCAGAGCACCTTGGTCCCTTTTCTTTCACCATCCACCTACTGATGTAATCCTAAATGCAAATTAATGTTGGGATGATGATGTCCCTGGTCACCAGAAGGAACGTATAGAAGCTCAAAGGATCCAAGAAAAACATTTGAAGTTACCCTCTCATTTTACAGATGAGAAAGCTGAGGCAGAGCAACCAGACATGGCTTGTCCAGCTTCATGAAGTCACCGGACAGCAGAGGCACAGCTGGGCCAAAGGTCTCCCACTCCCTGTTCCTAAGCTATGCATACTTATTGTTCCTAGAGAATTTTTTAAATTTTAAACAAGCAAGATTGAAACACTCTTTTTTTCTGACTGAACTTTAGTTAACAAGAGAATTTGTTAATGGCAAACTTTTCTTGCTAATGGCAGTCTTACCTTCCCAAACTCCAACCTCAAAGCCTATCACTAACAGAACATGAAGAGATGCCATGGAGGGCATGAATGAATCATGGGCAGTAAATTGTGCTTAAAAAAAAAAAAAAAAGTACCAGAGCATATGTCATTACTACCACTCACTGTGACATTGGACAAGAACAGAAATTTTGTTTTCCCTTAATTCATAGTTTCCTTCCATATTATACCAAATGAAGGGATATTCCTATACGGATCTTTAAACAGGAATACCAGGAAACAATGTCAGATACTTAATAAATATTTGTTGACTGATTGAGCTTGCTCCAATCAACGACACTGGTTTTCCTGATGTTCTTGTTTATGAGGAGATGGGGTGACAGCATCCACCCACGCCTATCTCACGGAGAAGCCAAGAGAGTGAAAGAGACAATGATGATCAGTACCTTGGAAGAAAGGTACTGTGTGCATCTCATTAATATTAATCATCGAGCCAAATCATCTGGTCCTTAAAAGGATACTTCCTGGTCATTGAGAATTACCAGGCTTACTACTCTTAGTCTCAAAATGGCCTCATTACCCAGATCACTCCATCTAATCTTTAAAACTCTTCACCACAATTTCACTCTTAGTTGACTTTTCTGAAGTCATACCTGGTCCTGGTCTAAGTCACCTCAAGAGCGTTGAGCTAGTTGTCTTATGTTTTTCTTTTTTCTTCTTCCTCTTCTTCTTTTTGCTTTTTGTATACTTGTTTGTTTTGGTTGTTTTTGGGTGTGTTTTTTGTTTTCCTACCTCAACTCATCCTAAGGACAGCGCTTTCTCAAAGTCAAGGTCAAGGAGAAGCTTTCTTGTCCTCGATGAAATCTTGTGGATGGCTCTGATTTGCTCACCCAACTACTGGAGGAGAATGTGTGATTCTGGCTCAGCAGAAGAAACTGTGATTCAGATACTGGATACGGTATGCCCAAGAGTTCATCACTGGTTGGAGGAGGAGAAGGAGGGGAATCTCTTTCAGACTTTTACGTTACATGATCATTTACTTTTTTCCCCTCCAAGTTATCAATACTGACTATGTTTCATTATTTCAGGATATATCTTGGTATATCTCTGCAGAATCAAGCAAAGTTCTTTGCACTTAATAAGTAAGTGGATGAATATATTAATCCCAAACTTGTTTTTTCTCTTTGACACCTTTTACTCATTTTTTACCCTTCATGTGGATGAGAAGCTTTGTCAGTGGTTCTCAAACTTGACCATGCAGCAGAAACACTTGGAAGGTTTGTTAACAGATGGCAGCGCCCCACCCGTGGAGTTTCTTTAGTATGTCTGGGGCGTGGTCTGCTATTTTCCATTTCTAGCAAGTTCCCAGGTGATGCTGATGCTTCTGGTCCAGAAACTATGTTTGAGAACCACTGGCCTACCTTATCCAAGGATTGCATTGAACTTTTTAAAATGTTCAATTTCGGGCTGGAGCAGTGGCTCAGCGGTTTCTGCGCTTGCCTGGTAAGCACAAGGACCCAGGTTCAAACCCCAGCACACGTACACAACTAAGTGTTGGAGCAATGAAGGCCACGTGAAAAACTAAATAAAGTTGTTTCTCTCTTTCTCTGTCTCTCTCACTGTCCCTCTCTCTTTAAAAAAAAAAAAAGTTCAATTTCACACTGGAGCAGTGGCTCAGTGGTTTCAGCGCTTTCCTGGCATGCACGAGGATGCAGGTTCAAACCTCAGCACCATGCACATAATGAAGCATCTGAACAACGAAGGCCACATGAAAAACTAAATAAAGTTGATTCTATCTTTCTTTCTCTTACTGTCCCTCTCTCTTTATAAAAGAAAAAAAAGAAACTGAAGTTCTAAAATTGAGACTATTCTAAGGTAAGTTTTAATGTAACCATGATTAGAACCCATTTTTGTTTTCCTGTTGCTTCTTTTGGAACCCTACCATGTTGCCTCTTTGATGTAGTATGAGGATATAATTGTGTGTGAGACCACTGAAATGTCTAATTCATGTTTCCCAAACCTACCTCAAACCACAGATATCTTCATAGATTAACAAAAAATTCCTTAATTAATTATACAAAGTCCTAGCTTTAAAAAAGAAGAAGAAGAAGAAAGAATGCATTTGCAATAAGTACTTTCTATTGCCATAAAGATCTTCACGTTCTCTGGCACATTACTAAATACTCAATGTGAATATGCTCATTTAGTCTTTGAGTAAACTTGGAGGTGTGTATAGTTCCGATTTTGAAATCTAAAAGTTGAGACATAGGACATTGTTTGCCTATACCACTGGGTTAAAACTTGTAACTACTATTTCTTTCCTAAATCCCCAAAGACAGCTTTATAAGAGCAAAGATCATATGAACTCTGTGTGTGTGTGTGTGTGTGTGTGTGCGCGCGTGTGTGTGTTGCTGGGGCTGGAACCCACGGCCTCACACATGCAAGGCAAGTGCTCTATCACTGACCTACACCCCTACCCCTATATGCATCTTTATTACTATCTCCAACCCATTGCAAAGCTCATAGAAAGAGCTCAATAAGTACAAAAAATACATGAATGAATAAATCAATGAAAATCCCTTTCATATTCTCAGTCTTACCAACTACTTCTGAACTCCTTATTCTACTATGGCTTTTCCTCCAATAATAAAAATTTTAAATTTCCCTGGCATTATGAACATGTTTCCTGATGAAACAAAATCCATAGTTTATTGTTACTGTATTGAAATTTGTATGCTGCCAAAATTTTCTGACTATTTTAGCATAGTTGGCTCTCTGTAGAAGCCTCTGCTTGGAAAGTGCTTTTCAGTTATTCACAATGAATTGTCCCAATGGTAAATGTGACTCATCACCTCATCATTCCCATTTAACAGAGGGGAAACACACAACCAAGTCATGTCCAAGGTCAAAGTCAAATGAATGAAGGAGTCAGGCATGAAACTAGTGACCCTGGCCCTGAATCTAGTTAGTTATGCCTGAGGCTCCTGGTCTCTTCCAAGATTTCTACATAGTTCCAAACACGCCCCACTTTGCCAGATGTTTGCCACATCTTTCAAGTGGAAGCAAGTCTTTTCAATTAGGCTCATCAGGGGAAACCCACTCCACTTCTCTGAAGGAGGAACGGCCGAACCAGTTCGCCTAAAATAAGAACTGACGTGATTCTTTGTCTGAATTCTAAAGCTGTTCTGACAACATTTTCTACTTGGCTAAAGTCCCACCAGTAATGAACTGGAATATAAAAACAAAGGCTGTTCTCATGTTGTTTCCCAAGCAAAGAGGGCTGTCTAAGCACTGGTAAGTACTGCAATGTCAGGGTGTTTATCTGAGTTTTAAGCTTTACCCTTCTCAAATACTCCATCAAGTCCCTACCAGTATATACACCAAAAAACTATGCTTTCTTGTTTTTACAAGAGTCCCAGAAAATAAGCCAGTTCTCCTCTAATATCTCTGGATTTTCTTTGTACTTAGTGGAAAAAAATAAGATGTTGCTGAAAACAAAATAAATATTATAAAATTGCACTCAGAATTTCAGTGCTATGACTTGTCTTTATTCTCAATTTCATAATCCAATTTCAAGTCTATACTAGAACTTTAATGGTGCCACATCTGTGTAGCTCCTTTGAAATTTTCATAATCTCATTAATTAAAGAATTGAGGAACATAACAGGTGAAAGTAAAATATCATGCAAGAACAAAAGTATAGTTCAGGAACTGGATATTTAATTAGATTGACCATCAAGGTATTCCTCTTGGAGTGAAAAATCACTTCAGACCTGCTACTGTGGATCTGATCTAAAGGTCACTCACTGCAACAGGTTTTCTAGAATATGAGACAGCAAGTTTCTAACCCCAAAGTATGTTTCTGGAGAGATTTCCAGGTTTACCTAGGAACCACAAGCAATAAGGGCAAGATGACTTACAGACAGTAGCTGCTCTGGCAAATTCACCACAAGGGCATTCCTTGGCATACTTGGTGGGTTGACTTCCAGGCAAGAGAGGCCAGAGGAAGACTGTCTACTCCCACATCAGTGTCTTGCCTGTCTCCTCCCTGCCCTTTCTCCACCAACACCCACTCACAAAACAGAAGAACCTTGGAATTCGTGCCCCAATTGCTTCAACGAGAATTATAATCATTTGAAAATATAATGAGGAGAGGATTGGAGTTCAGATTTTATATTTTGTGTTTTTCTAGTTTAGTGCATTTCCCCCCCACTTCCTGTTCAAGTTAAGCACAGAGTTTAAGTTAGGATAGGACTTTGAAAACTCAGATGTTTTTCAAAAGAAAAGCATATAACATGGATGCTTGTATCCTGCTGGCTGTGAAAAGCACACATCCCACTCAGTCTAGTTTTATTTTGCCTTTGTTAATGAAATCATGGATGTAAGCCCACAGCTTGTTTTCACCTTCACTCTACTAGATGAAAGTATCATGTGCGATCAGAAATGGCGAACGACACTAGGTCTCAGTGTTGGCAGTCGGGAGTGGTGGGGACAACAGGAGCACAATAAAGCCTTCTGAAGGTGCTTGCTACCACACACTCTAGCCAAGTGCTGCCAATGCTGGAATCTAGGACCTAGGATTGCCAAACGATGACGTTTTAAGAGAAGTCTGACATCCATACTTGTTTCTGTTGCTTGTTTGGGAAACACTGTTCCCATTAACACTGCATGGACCAAAAAAACAAACTTACAAAAAATAAATAAATAAAACAAAAATCCATGTGCAACCTCTAACTTCAGGTCTTGAGATCACGGTTAGCTTGGTTCCTTCACTTTGGTTCCCACTTCTCTCTACTTCACCCCACTCAGCCTTCAGTCTTCCCCCATGGCCTTCCATTCACAGCCCACGTTTTTGGCTAAATCTAAATTTGGCACACAACTTTGAGCACATCAAGGATTGAATCTGATTTTCTCCATTCTTCTAATTTGAGGTTAACTCTTGGTGGAACATGTATTTTTTGCCTTTTTTATTTTTTTCTCAGTCATGGCAGTTGACCTGCCCTTATTTATGAACACAAGAAAGGAAGGAGGGAGTTGTTAGAGAGCGAGAAAGTCAATTTTATTTATTTACTTATCTGTTTTTTGTTTTTCTGATACTTAGTTGTGTATGCGGTGCTAAAGTCTGAACTTGGGTCTTCATACATGCCAAGCAAGCGCTCTACCACTGAGCCACTTCTCCAGGCCTCTCTTTCTCCTTTAAAGAAGGAAAACTTTATTTGGGGCTCATGGGTTTAGAGGTTCACTCTATGGTCAGCCAGTTCCATTACTCAAGACCTGAGGTGAGGCAGAGCATCATGGGAGAAGGGTGTGGTGGAAGAAAACTGCTCAGATCATGCAAACAGTAAGCAAAGAGAGAAAGAAAGAGAATGAGGGAGGCAGAGAGGGAGCTGAGTGGCATATTTCTATTTTCAAAATCTCTCCTGGTGAGGAGCCACATGTGGACATGGAGGGTCATTCAACTTCAGACATGAAAATCTCCTTAGAAGTACATTTACTTCAATCTATTCATTTTACATCTGAAGGAATTAAGGACCTAACAGATTTAATGTTTGGGGATGGTCAGAAACCTAACTACCTGATCAGAAAACTGGGTCTAAGAGCCAAGCTTTCAGTTTCTGCATTCAAGTTATTTTCATTGTTAGCCATTCTAGCAACACTACCTATATGACTGGAGGATTTATTCACCAAGCTAAAATGAGCAAAAATTATGCCAGTCATTCTCATGCATTTTGGAATCTACTCTTGGATGGCACATCACCATAGCTCCCTAGCTTCAGAGACAACAAACTACCATATTGTTATTTTCATTTGTGTTCACTTAGCAATGAATCAGGGCTTCCTACTCAACCACATTGCTCCTTACTCTGTGATTGCAGAGTCTACTGTGCACACAGAAAAATGGTATATAAATTAGCATAAGTACATCATGACTTACCACCAAATGTGGCTTTTTCCTGAAATTATTCAATTAGAAGATAACAGTATCTCACTCCCAGAAGTACACAATTAAACCATTTTTATAGACAGACTCAAAGTGGAAGGCTGGGGGTCCTTTATAGTCATTGTTTCTAGCTCTCAAGATTATGGGATGGGTTTGGGCTCACATGTCTCAGCCTATGGAAAGGGGTTCTGTCCCCAAATCTTACATCATGATGGCACAAATTGTAGAAAAAGCAGCAAGCCAAGTCAGGAAAGACCCATGGCAACAGATACGTCCATTCCAGAATTTGACATTCTTGTCTGTGAGGTGATGGGATTTCACAGAATGTCTCCAAGAGTCTTCTTAAACTTTCAATATCTACTTCTACCACAGTGAGTGAGAACCAATTTGAGATGTTCTGATGTGCATACACACACACACAAACACACAGACACACAATTGGTATCATTAAGGGTTGACATATTATATAGAGTTAATTGTATAAGCTATCACAAATATATCCTGTCCTCTTTTCAAAAGAATAAATATAGGAGCTCAACAGCTACAGCAATTGCCTGGCAGATGCGAGGACCTGAATTTGAACCCAGCCCATGTACACAACTAAGTGTCAGAGCAACAAAGGCTACATGACAAACTAAATAAAATTTATTCTTTCTTTCTCTCTCTCTCACTGTCACTCTCTCTCTAAAAAAAAAAATAATAAATATTAACAGCCAACAAATATATGAAAGAAGTTGCAACATCTTTAGCAATTAGGGAAATGCAAATTGAAACTATACCATGATTTCATCTTACTCCATTCAGAACAACAGCCATCAAGAATCCAAATAATAATAATAGCTGGAGAGGGTGTAGGGTAAAAGTAACGTATTTACACTGTTGATGGGATTGTAAACTAGTACAACCAAAATGGAAATCAGTATGGAGTTTCCTCAAAAGATTAGGTAGGAATGGAACCACCATGTGACCCAGATATATGATTTCTCAGTATTTATCCTAAAAAAATAAAGTCAATATGCTATAGTAATCCATGCCTACCCATTTTTATAGCAGCACAATTCACAATAGCCAAATGTGAATTGTGTCTTTATTCAGACATAAAGAAGAATGAAATTATGTCATTTGTCATTTTCAGGAAAATGGTTGGAACTTGAGAACATTTGTTAGCAAAGTAAGTCAAGGGTCATATGCTTTCTCTCATGTGCAGAAACTAGAAAGAAAAAAGGAAACAATGGTGGGGGAACCTCATAAAAATAGAATGGAGTAGAGTGGGGGGAAAGTGAGGAGGTAGAAAGGGAGGGAAAGGCGAGATACTGGGCTATTGTCAACTTCTGACTTCATCCCAGGTACATCACTCAGTAACTCCACATCTTTGGACAAGTCACTTAATCTTGAGTCTCCATTACCTCATTCATAAACCATTGAATGGGGTTGTTGAGTGACTTAGCAAGTACTTGATATTGACCAAATTATATTGTTCTATCATGTGGATGTACCAGTATGTAACAATGAATATCATTATTACATATAATTATAACGCACAAACAAAAATATGGTAAAAAGAATATATGCTGTCCTGATATACAATAAGTACTTTCTGTTGTTACTGCTGCTATTATATATATTCAGATATTTTTCAATGTTTGCCTTTATATTTTCAGATATTTGTTTGCAAAAGTTTTGGAGTATCTGCATTCCTATTTCAACAATTTGTTAAAAATACATACACAAGGGGTTGGGGATTTAGTTCAGTGGCATAGCGCTTGCCTAGCATAACAAGGCCCTGAGTTCATTCCTCAGCCCTGAAAAAAAAAATACATACACAAATCTAAGATTGCTTTTAACCTTAACTTTTAAGTGACAGAAGCAAGAGAGAAGGAAACATTTATCATTTTTATTGGATTTTATCTCAACAAGGAAACCCCTTACATTCTTTTTAAGTCTTTGACTTCTTTTTCTCCAAAATAGACATCACAGGAAAGTGGAGGAAATCATAGCAGAGACACTAAAAGTCCATACACTGCATTTCCACCCATCCTCTCAACATTTCCACATCTTGTGATGCTTCTTTAACAATGAGTTGAAGATGGATGCTTTTTGGGATAATGAAGCATGGAACTACCTCTAAGACATACAGTTCCTTTTCAGCTCCTTCTCTGCATGGGCCAGGATATTGAAGAAAATCAGCAGATAACTGAGTGTTAATGTTCAACTAGTACAGTAATGGGTTTAAAGCGGAGGCCGAGACAGATCCCTTGACAGGTCCAGCATTTCAGCCTATTGAAGTGGGCATGTTCCAGGCTTGTACGTTGCCTTGTCTAATTAGCTGCTGAGCTGTTCTCTGGCTCCTTTCTCCCGATGGAGACTTAACGGGAACACTCCTGTCACCAGGCATGATGAAGTGGTGCTTGATTGTGCTACAAGATGTCCTGTGGATGCAGTCCAGACTGTTTCGACTAATCATCAACTTTGCAGATTCCAACACTAGGCCTTGTCTGCCAGGGCAGGAGCTTTGCAAAAGTCAGCATGAATGATCTGTAACTGGCTGCAAAAAGAATATAAGGAAGTGCTTTGTTTATACACTCTTTCAGAAAGGACGGACTGCCGTAGGCAGCATCATGAGCCTGCCTGAGGAAAGGAGACCTTTCTCAAGTCAAGACTCCTCATAGCATCATGCTCAGAAGATAGGAACAGCAGCACTCACCATCTGAAGATGACCATAGCTGTGACCACATGAAGTACTGGATACATTTCTAGGCGTTTCATAGCTATGTAACTCTGGTTAGAGTTAACTTCTCACTTCAGCCCACGGACATCACTCACTTGCCCTGGACAAGTCACTTACCCCTCTGAGTCTCCATTTCCTCATTCATAAACAATTGGATAGAGTTGTTGTGACTGACTTATAAAGTGCCTAGGATATAGTAAGTGCTCATTAATGTTAGCAGCAGGCTTTTTTTTTTAGGAGAGAGAGAGAGGGACAGTGAGAAAGAGAAAGAGAGAATAAATTTTATGTAGTTTTTCACATGTCCTTCATTGCTCCAGCACTTCACTGCGTACGTGGTGCTGGGGTTCAAACTTGTGTCCCTGTGCATGCGAGGCAAGCGCCACAACTGCTGAGCCACCACTCCACCCTCAGCAGCAGGCGTTATTATTTAGGATTTGAATCCATCATTCTACAAGTAAATGTGATGAAAGAACACCTGTTGGTAAGCGTCCTTCATACACCACAGGTTTTTAATGTTGATTGAAGATGTATTCGGAATCTTCTTGTAATAACAAACTTTCCAATGCCTCCTTACAAGGTGGACGCAAGAAGAGCTGGCTGAAGCCAGGCATAGTGGTGCCCACCTATAATCCCAACCATAAGGGAGGCTGAGGCAGGAAATTGAAATTCAAGGCCAGCCTTGACAAATTAGTGAGACCCTATCTCAAAAAAATAAAAACCAAAAAAAGAAAGAGACAGAGAGAGGGAGAGCCGACTGTCTGTTTCTCTCCCTGTCAGTTAACATTATCATACTTCAGTGGTGACAAAGGCCATTCCAAGTAGTACTTTCAAAAACAAAGGCATATGCCCACTATTGATAAAAATAGACCTGAAGTGTTCATACTCAAATTTTTGGCTGTCTGTCACTAGCATACAATTATAACTAACCCCAGAAGAATTATCATCTGTCAAAATGCAGCTTTTAGCTCAGAAAACACAAATAGAGTATGTTAAGATTTAGATTGGGGATGGGATCAGATGAGGCCCGATGCACCTCAGCCCTCATTTTCAGGTGGGACCCGAAGCCCAGAGAGGTGACCTGCTCATTTGGGTCATAGGTGAATCCAGAGCCAAATTTCCACCTGTAGCTCCCCTGCATCAGGGGCTCACAACTTCTCTAACGGAATGAGTTTCATCGGCGGAAGTAGTCAGAAGTGGTCAACCTCACTGAACACTTACCTAGCTAAGGCCCAAATTGAGTTTTCCTTCAGTTTATCTGCATCTGAAAGAGATTTTCTTGCCTTTTTTGTTGGCCAGGATCAAAGCCAGGACCTCACACATGCTGAGCATGCTCTCAACCACTGAGCCATATCCCCAGTCCTGCAGCGGTTCTCTAAAATACAGGATAATATGAAAAAGTAAACCTTATTTCATAGCACTTTTTTTTTAAAGAGAGAGGGAGAGAGAGAGAAAAATCAATTTTTATTTAGTTTTTCATATGACTTTCAGCGCTCCAACATTTCTTTGCGTATGTGGTGCTGGGGTTCGAACCTGCATCCTTGCACATGCAAGGCAAGCACTGTAACCACTGAGCCACCGCTCCAGCCCCTTCATGGAACTTTTAATAGTTTAAAATAGCATGCCCATTTTTTAAAAGAACTATACATTTGTGAAAAAATATTTGAGGCATATTTGAATTGAAGAAAACAAGGTTCAGAAGAACAATGTAAAAACTATTCATAAAATAATAACCTATTAATCCACAGGGGTGTGTGTGTGTGTGTGTGTGTGTGTGTGTGCTTATTTATACACAATGCACGAGGCAGGGGGGAAGCCTGAGGAAACACATGCACCAAATTGTAAGCAATATTCCTGAGCAGGGAATGGGAAGAATGGGAATGAGGAAGCCACATAAGTAGAAGGTAAAAGGGAACCTTTTTTTTTTTTATTCTATCTATTGCAGGGTTGTTTGAATTTTTATACCAAAAATGATTTTACAGTGATGTTACTTGTGTAATTATAAATTTGTTTCATGCATTTCAATATAGCCATTCCCTATCATCACCCAAAGTGTCCCCAAAGCTTACAGCCTTTCCAAAACATACACAAAAGGAAACATTGGCATGTGAAGGCACCTAATTTGCTTCTGGTCTCAAACCAAGGCACAGTGTTGTATAATAATATACAACACTTGAGGGGCTGGAGCAGTGGCTCAGCAGTGGAGCACTTGCCTGGCATGTACGAGGACTCAGGTTCAAACCCAACACCACATATACAACTAAGTGTTGGGGAAAAAAAATCTTGATTTCACAGGTCAGTAACACAAGTAACCTCTTAGATTATTCATTCATTTTCTAAAACATGTTAGGAACAGTATACAAAAATAGAAATATGTCAATATACTTGGGTTTTCCTAAAGCTTGAAAATATAAACTTATTTTCCTATCTAGGCGGATAAATCCTATGTTAAAAATTAATCATAGAACAATGTATTTCACTTTTAAAATTCCATCAAAAGTGAATTTTAATGCATTCTATTCTCCAGTCCCCGTGATTAATACAATTACCTACAGCAAAACAACCCATCTGAGTAAAACTATCTTCTAATTGTACTTTCACTTTTCCCAAAGAATGGCCAATTTTTATTGAATAGTCTTTATATTTGAATGTCAATTGAAATTTTGAAGTTCTTGAATTCATTTCCGTTTTTCCCAGGGAGCACCAATAACAAATCTCAATTATTGTGTTGCTTTTGTAGGGAAATCATCAGAGAGCACGACTGAACCTCTGCTTGCACTAATAATGACTAGGTAGCCGTCATTTTTAAAAACAATGTCACAAAAGCTATTTCGAGACTGTCATGCTTAAGAATAATTAGTTTCCATCAAAGCAACAGATTATCTGTTCATGTTGTCCACTGGGTCATTACAATGAACAACCAATACAGATAAATGATATCTAATCTTTTTTACTCTTCTATTGGGCTGATGGATGGTTATAACATCTCCAATATTATAAGGCAGAAAAATTATGCTGACATTTAGAAACAAAAGCACAGAAAGATAAAACTAAGTACAAAGCATGCCCAACACTGTTGGGGGGTGGGGGGGAAGAAGGAAAGAAATATCTGAAGACAAATAGAACTGAAAACAGAATAGCAATTAGACCAAAGGAGAATTATGGGTGGCGACGACCATACCTTGTGGGTGGCAGGCAGTTCAATTAATTATATAACAAGGAGGGGGAACCCAGGCATTTCCGAAAGACACATTATTAAAGGAATATTGACTATAAGAATCTTTTAAATTTTATGCCCCAAAAGAAGACAAAAGTGTTTCCCTAGCATCGATTTGCTCCTGAATCAGGTTGACTTTAAGGGATCGTCTAATGAGAAATGGCTGAGCAGCAAATGAGAGTAAGAAACAGCAACTACTTACAACTCACATCTACCAGGTTCAATAGATTACAGCGTTTCCGTGCCACTCTGCGTTCATAGTTCATTTGTCATGTAGAATGGGAAAGAACTGTTCAGCTTGCCCTAAATAGGAAACAGCCCTTTGGGACTGTACCTTTGGCCTGCTCCATTAGCATTATCATGTATAGAAAAACCATGAAATGAGGGTGGTTCGACAGAACGAGGAAAGAGCCATCTGAAGGTTAATTTTTTTTAGAGACTTTGAAAATATGTACTGTTGGGGTTGGGGATTCAGCTCAGTGGCAGAGCACTTGCCTAGCACGTGCAAGGCCCTGAGTTCGGTCCTCAGCCCTGAAAAAAAAATAAAAAAGAAAATATGTACTGTCATAGCTGTTTTGCCTCAGAGAGAGTCAATTTCAGACGAAGTTTTCCTCTTTACACAAAACGGGAGAAACTTTTTATCTCAATAACTGATAATGGGGATAGACCCTTATTTAGAAATGCCTGCTATATATTCTGCCTAACTTAGTGTTATTTGAATTTTTTCACAACAGGAATATTTTTAGATATTCTCTGAGAATCAGCAGATTTTTGGGAATATTCAGGATTCATTCCATTAAAATAAAAAAACCTTTTTATTAGAGGAAGCATGGTTTCCTCTAACAATGCTCCATGTTCCCCCTAAAGGCAATGAAGGACTCTGGATTGGGTCCTGGAACAGATAGAGGACATCTGTGGGACAGCTGAGCAAGTCCCAAAAAAGACCGTAGCTTAGTGAATAGTGTCTTATCACTCCATGCTGAGATATTAGTTTTGATAAATGTTCTGCAGTTATGTAAAATGCGAACATTGAAGGAAGCTGGGAGGAAGGTATGCAGGAAAGTTCTGTGCCGTCTTTACAACTCTTCTATAAATCTAAAATTCTGTCAAGTAAAAAGTAACCAAAAAAAAAAAAAATGCTCTCAGGCACCATCTCCTGACCCCCAGCTCCAGCACACTTAAGAATTAATGTGAAGGGCTGGAGTGGTGGCTCAGCGGTTACAGCGCCTGCCTGGCATGCGCAAGGACACGAGTTTAAAACCCAGTACCACGTACACAATGAAGAGTCAGAGAAAAGAAAGCCACATGAAAAACTAAATAAAGTGGATTCTCTCTTTCTCTCTCTCTCACTGTCCCTCTCTCTCTTTAAAAAAAAAAAAAAGAAAGAAAGAACAAAAATTCTAGAGTTTGTAATTGTTCTTCCTTCACACACATACTACACACACACACACACACACACACACACACACACATACATGCTGTGAAAAAAATGGCACCTATGCTAATTTCTTTAAACAAGTACTTCTTGACTGGGGGCAATTTTATTCCAACCCTCCCCTGGTGGCAACGTCTGGAGACATTTTGGTTGTCACAACTGGGAGGTTGTGCCAGCACCTAGTGAAAACCCCTACAACAAAAAAATCTGGCCCAAAATGTCAATAGTGCTGAGGTTGAAAAAAAAAACTCTGCTTAAATCAATTAAAATTCCAAAGCAGAAGAGATGAGAAAAGAAATCAGACTAAAGAAAGACTGTGCCATGTCCTCCTGTTAAAGGACCACAGTAAGGGTGGGAGAGCTCTCACAAGGAATGACTAGACAGAGTGGCCACACAGGCAACCGTCCCGTAGAATGACTTTTCCCGGCAGCAACTCTCTTCTGGGAGTCCTACCCCTCCTTTCTCAGCTCATCTAAGTCAGCTCTGCTTTTTTAGCAATTCAACTTAGGGGTGATCTTAGGAGTCCTTCATAATCCCACTGCCTCACCGTCCATTGATTATTTCTCCAGTGATTTTTTTTTCTTTTTTCAAATTCACAGAACTTCTTCTATGGATTATATCTGATAATGCTTATAACTTATTTTATCCTTTACTGGGTCAAAAGAATTTTTTTTAAAGAGAAAAGGACAGTGAGAGAGAATCAATTTTATTTAGTAGTTGACTTTTGTTGCTCTGACACTTCGTTGTGTACAGGGTGCTGGGGTTCGAACCTGCATCCTTGCACATGCCAGGCAAGCGCTATAACTGCTTAGCCACCGCTCCAGCCCCTGGATCAAAATGTTTAAAATATTTTTAAATATATTACATATCTATGAACTACCCTATTTTTTGAACCTGAGACATGATCAGTTCCATCAGCACCATTACTTTCTATAACGCTGAAAATGAAAAGCTGCTGCTCAGTAGGCTGCCAGATAGTAGGTCATTATCCATGATTAGATATGTACTGCTAACAGACAAAGCAGGGAAAATGCTGTCTTAGAGGCAAAGGCACCTAATTGTATCACCCCTTTAGCTTCCGCTGACTATGAATTTTCTCCACTGTGGTGTGGAAACATATCTCTTTAAGCAAGTGGAAATCCTTTGAAAGACTATATCTATTCATATTTCTTTATTCATCCCCAACATCAAAATCAACACTATGACCTCAGAAGCAGTAAGGGAAAAATAGTAACAGTAATGGAATTTTACATGCTACCGTTGTGCCACATTCCACATTCCTATGCAAATTTCAACCTCGTGCGTAGTACTATTATGATCCCATTCAGCAGACGAGGAAAGTCAAGTGATGGGATGTGCACAGGGTCTCCAAGCCAGTGCGTGGAAGACCTCAGGTTATGAATCCAGTGTTTTCCATTGTAAAGCTCAGTTTCCTGACTTCTATGCCACCCTGCCTCATAAATGTGGGCCAAAAAAGCTACCACGAGCCAGTTTAGGATGGAAGGGACAAACCACATGATGCTTTTCAGACACTCCATATGCCCTTTAATTTTACGATAATTATTATATCATTGTCTTTTAAAAGGGACATAAGTAGAAGCAACCAAAAATTAAACCAAAACTGTTTACAACTTTAAGCCACTAGAGGGCAAGTATTAATAACCCTCAGCCACAAACCAAGAGCATAACATCTCATGAAATGTGATAATGTGTTTGGGAGCCTTACAGGACAACGTTTCTGTTTCTTTCTTTTTTTCTTCCTTTTTCCTCCAAGATCTCAGAGTAATTTGAGAGTTCACATTAGTAAATAAAATAAATAATTTTTTTTTGGTACCAGAGATTGAACCCAGGCACGCTTAACCACTGAGCCACATCCTCAACCGTGTTGATTTTTTATTTTGAGCCTGAGTCTCACTAAGTTGCTTAGGGCCTCACTAAGTTGCTGAGGTTGGCTTTGAACTTGTGATCCTCCTCTCAGCCTCCCAAGTCACTGGGATTACAGTTGTGCTCCACCAAGCCCTGCAGGACATATACATTTTTATAACATGATTTCAAAACAGCTCAATAGTATAAAATGAAGATTGTCACATTGAGCTGTTTCACTGTCCTAGAAAAAAAAGGAGCAGTCAAACCAAAATAATAATAGCTGGCATTCACATACATGTTATGTTTTTTGAAGTACTTTTTCAATAAAATGCTGGTTCTTCAAGCTAGGAAAGACTTTCGCAGAGACACAAACTCTGATGGAGCTTAACAGTAACTTGAGTTCAAGAAGAATATTATAAGATGGGCTAATGTATGTTACCCTAAGAGATGCAATAAAGTCTGTCAGGGAAAAAAAATAATGTGCCTTTAGATTCTTTAAGTGAAGTATTGATCTGATTGATCACAGGCATGCTAAAGAGAGAATTATGTCTGTCATGTAAACTCCACTTAGTTCATAAAGTATTGAACAGGAGCAGTAATTGTTTTCCTGTTAATGAGCCTGTAGACTATGTTCTCAGAGTGACTCATTTTTTATTTAGTTTATTTCTAAATTAAGGGTGGCTCACCAGCACTCAGCTAAATTGGGTAGCTTACCACCAACCTCCAAAGTTGGGCTTCCTTCCAAAATGTGCAATGGTGCCCTTATCAAAAACCAAAACCACACAGTTCTTTGAGTCATATGAAGGCCAAATTCTATTCAAACCCACAAGTTACTATTTCCCTTGACTTGATTTTCATAATATCACCTATAACTTAAAATTTGTCCTTGTAGAGGTTTTTTTTTGTTTGCTTGTAAATAAAGTTGCAAAATTAATCAAGTAAACTTGAAAATAGTATATAAAGAAGATTTTCTTTTATCTGTTTCTAGGCAAACTCTTCAAAGCGGCATGTTACACTGGTGGAAGTGCTACCAGGGTAACAAGATTCATGTTGCTGCTTTAGAAGGATCCCCTAAAAGCAAGATGAACCTGTCTGCTAACATCCCCTCACTCCCCACATCAAGGGAGCATCAGGCCTTGCCCCCATTCCTATGTTCTTTTTCAAGTTCTACTTTATCTTCTTAAAATAGCCATACCTGTCCAAAACAGCAGAAACCAAGATACCCTTCAGTAGGTGACTCATTAATAAACTATGGAAATCAGATAATGGAATATTCACACTAAAAAGAATTGAGCACAGGGCTCAGGGGCACACACCTGTAATCAGAGCAACTCGGGAAGCTGAGCCAGGAGGATCCCAAGTTGAAGGCCAGCCTTAGCAATGTATTTCAACATTTAAAAACTAAGAGGGGCCTGGCGTGGTGAAGCAGACCTATAACCCCAGTGGCTCAGGAGGCTGAGGCAGGAGGACTGCAAATTCAAAGCCAGGCAACTTAGCAAGACCCTGTCTCAAAATTAAACAATATAAAATGGGCTGGGGATGTTGTTCAATGGTTAAGTACACCTGGGTTCAATCTTTAGTACCATTAAAAAAAAAAAAGCCAACAGAAAAACAAAAAGGGGCTGGGGATGTGGCTCAGTGGTTGAGCACCTGAGCACCTCTAGGTTCAATACCCAAGACAGGAAGGAAACCTAAATACATATTGCCAATCGAAATGAGCCAGCCTGAACAGGGTACACAGTGTGGGATTTCAGCTTTATGGAAAAGGCAAAATTAAAGAGATAGTAAAAGGATTAGTGGTTGACAGGGATTAGGGAGAAAAAGGATGAATCAGGAAGGCACAGAGAATTTTTAGGATAGTTAAAGAACTCTGTTATCTGCAATAACAGATTTATATCATTGAACGTTTGTCCAAATCCACTGAATGTACAACACCAGGAGTAAACTCTAAGCTAAACTACAGACATCGGGTGATAAAAATATGTCAGTCTAGGGCTGGAGCAGTGACTCAGTGGTTATGGTGTTTGCCTGGCATGTGCGTGGATGCAGGTTCAAACCCCAGCACCTCATACACGGTGAAGTGTCCAAGCAAGGAAAGCCTCATGAGAACTAAATAAAATTGATTTTTCTCTCTCTCTTTCTTTCTCTCTCACAAAGGAAAAAAAAAGTGTCAGTCTGGGTTCATCAGTTCTGGTATGGGATGTTAACAATGGGTGGTCTTTGATGGGGAGATATAGGGGAAACCTCTATACCTTGTGCTCAATTTTGCTGTGACCCTAAAACTTCTCTAAAAGTAAAGCCTATTTTTTAGAAACTCTCTATCCCCATCTTCTTTGCCTGGCTAACTCTACCTGTCCTTCCAGACACAGCTTGGGGTTTCCTCATAACAGTATGGTTTTTGTCCCCTTTCTCATGACTCCCCATCTTGACTTCAAGCCCCTTGAGGACAGGGACCTTGCTACAGTTTAGATCCAGTGCCCCCCTCAAAATGCTCCTGTATTGAAAGCTTGGTCCCCAACGCAGTAATGTTCAGAGACCAGGCTTTGGAAAGTGGATCCTGAAGGCTCTAACATCAACAGAGGTTTAGTCCCTTGAAGGAGTCATAATCCAATGGTGTCATTGGGAGGGGCCTGGCTGACGTTGCTGGGGGTGTATCTAGTCCCCAGCCCCTTTCTCTCCTCTCCCCTCCACTCTCCCCACTTCTCTCCCTGCTTCCTGGCTGCCTGAGGTATAGCTTTACCCCTCTACATCCTTCCACCATAATGTTCTCCCCTGCTACAGGCCCCAAGCATTGGAGCCAGCTGACCTTGGAAAGGAACCTGAAGCCTCTGAAACCATTCGTCAAAATAAACCTTTTGTCATTTATGTTTTTTCCCCAGGTAGTCTGTCCCAGCAACAGAAAGCTAACTGCAGATCTTGTGTCATTTGTGTGTGGGTCCCCAGCTCCAAGTACAACTACACAGCAGAGGCTCTGTCAGTGTTGGTTGAATGACTATGTCCGAGGGGAAGTCTTTTCCCGCCAACTCTGGTTGGTGAAGAAAACACCTAGTTGGCTTTTCTAATTAGCCAACCTACAGAAGTACATTAGCAAAGAGCAGAAAAACTGCCTAAAGTCCTGCCCAGCATTCTGCCGGATTGTCTCATTGATCATCTAAGTGTTAAAATCCAAGCATTCTATAACCTCAAACAGGATTTTTTTTTAATGCCACTCCATGAATACAGCTTTCACTTAAAGCTCCAAAACGACTAAGAGGAAGAAGGGGGGGGAAAATCAAAGCTCTTGTTTAAACCAGGTGAAACGTGCATTCAAGAGCTCCTTCCTCCTTGTTTCTGCCCACGCGGCACAGAAGTGTTTAAAGTGCTGGATTGTGGAGAAAGCCTCACTGTGGTTCCAGTCACAGAGAAAAAAAGAAACTCCCCTGGCTCCAATTTACATAGTCACAAAACAAAACCCGACTTTACAGGCATAAAGGGCATATACATGGAGGAGAATGGGAAACCAGAGAGCCCCCTCGGCAGAGCGGCAGCCGCCTAATGCAGGGTTGGAAATGAGTAATTTGTACCTAGGAGGTGGTGCTTTCGTGGAAGGCACGGGCGATACTTTCCTCCCACCCCTCCAGATAATAGTTTTGAAAATGCCTCCAATTTGGGGCAGTCTAGCACACACAGAAGCAAACAATCAGTTCCCGGCAAAGTGCTTTCTGGGTGGGTCTTGAGGCTTCACAGATGAGAGGCAAGGCTACCCTGTGTAGACAGGCATCAGGAGACTCATTTCTTGTCACACCGGGTCTTCAATATTTATTGTCCTTTTTGCTTAAAGCTTCTGATCATGCCAACCCTTAAAGTTTGGGGTAGAATTGGTGGTCATCCTTTTGCCTTTAACAATGGAATCTTTCTTGCAGATTGCTGTAAACCTTCAAATTAATGTTTCAAAGTGTATAGCAGAGAGCCTGTTGCATATAAGGTCCAAGGAGCAGATGCACAAGGAAGATGAAAGATAGGGGAAGGTCCAGGCCTCCCATTTGAAAGGTCCTCCAGTTTAGACATCTGAAGTCACCGTCCATACAATTTACAGATAAAATCAAAAGAAGGAAAAAAGTTCTTTTACCAATTTTCAAATTGTGCTCCATAACAGGATGATGTCATCTGTATTGTTCTCTTTGTTATATATCCTAAAACGTTCAGCACATATACTACCTGCTAGGTATTTCAAATTTTTATTGCATATAAATTTTGCAGTACAAAAATATAAAGTAATGTATGTAACTCCACTTTTAGACTCTCCCAATTTTTGAAAAATTTATTAGGAAGTTCAAAAAAGATGGAAGTGATCTGGGACTCATGATTTCTGAAATCCAGACTAGAGAAGTGCTGAATTTGGGTCCTTCCTGATAAGGATCACAAATGCAGAATCAGCAATCTATCCACATCAATGCTGTCCCATAGAAATATAATGCAAGCCACAGATATGAGCTACATGAGGGACTTTAAATGTTCTGGTAGTCACATTTTAAAATGTGAAGTGTTATGGAGGCAATTAACTTTAATAATATATTTTGCTAACCAGTGTATTTCAGATATTGTCATTTCAAAATGCAATCAGCATGAAAATTATCCTTGTAATACAATGGGCATAGTAGTGAACACCTATTATCCCAGCAACTCAGGAGGCTGAGAAAGGAGGATCACAAATTCAAGGCCAGCCTGGACAACTTAGAAAGACCTTATCTCAAAATAAAAAATAGAAAGGGCTGCAGACAGAGCAGTAGAGTGCTTCTGGGTTCAATTCCCGGTACTTGCAAAAAAATTTTTTTTTCTTTTAATATTCTTTCATTCTTATTTTGTATTGTCTATAATGAGATGTACACTTTATATCTACAGCCCACCTCAATTCATGCTCACCACATTTCAAGTGCTCTATAGCAACATGTGACTAATAACAGATCAGAAGCCACAAGCTACAGAATCTTCCCTCAAAATGTATTTGGATAGAGTGATATTGAGGCACATGTCATTTTAATGATTAACAGTGTCATTTAAAAGAAGCCAATCCTCTGTACCTAAGAAATGAGCAAGAGACCCTAGCTTTGCTACTTACAGTCTCCTTTCCAAGACTTTGAATCTTCAGCATAAAATAAGAATTATGCACTTATATGAAATGTGAGTTGGTTTCTGTCACCTAGACCTGCAAAGCAGCCACGGCTCCTTTCTCTTTCTGATTCTGTTTCCTACCAACTCTACAATTATTGTATCAGCATCTGCACAATCAGTCACTCAATACCTTCTCTAACCCTTCTTGTACTGTAGAGGCTAGAAATTGAAACTACATTTCCAAAGTTTCCTTCCAGCCAGAATGTATACATGACTTAGGTTCCACTAAGCAGACGTACCTGCAGGAGACTTGGAAGACAGATGCCAGCTACATGAGGTGGCAGCTTCACATAGGAGATAAAGCCATCTGGTGCAACTTGGGGAGACGTTCTATTGGTTGCAACCAATAAATCCTACCTTTACATACAGTCACATAATCATTTGTTAAATTTTTGCTGAGATCTGCTATGCAGCAAATATTATAGGGATCTTGGAGATATAAAAATGATGGAAAAGTGTCATTGCCCTGCAAAAGTTCAAAGTCTGTTACAACCACTCTAGAAAATGATTTATATTTACTAAGCTTCCAACATAGGCCTGTGTTTTAACTCAACCATTCTACTTCTGAGAAATGAGAGTACATATCTTCTCCAAAGAAGCATACAAAAATGTTTGTGGCAACTTTATTCATAATAGCCCAAAACTGGAAAGTGCCAAAATATCCACTAAGAGTAGAACAGAGAAGTAGGTTGTGCTGTATTTGGTGTCATCATATAATAGAAGGCTACACAATAATAATAGGAATAAAATAGTTCTACTCAACCACATCAACGAATCTGAAAGACAGCATAGAAAGAAGCCAGACACCAAAGACTACATCCAACATAAGTCTAGTTTCATGGAGTTTAAATATAAGCCAGACAAGCCTCTTGTGATAGAAGTCAGAAGAATGGTTGCCTCTGGAATTAGGGTGTTGACTAAGGACGGTTCCAGTGGAGCTTTCCAGGGTGCCAAAAATGCTGGCATCTTGATCTGGTGAAGATGTAAATATCATCAGGCTGTACACTAAATGTTAACACATTTTAGGTGTGTTATACATCAATAAAAAGGAAGAGAGATGAATTTTAAGAAGCTCAAAGCCCAGCTGGACATCCAAGAGGCATAGAAAGCTCTAACTTAGATAACAAGTGCTGAGTGAGGGTGAGCAGATCCTGTGGAGCTTCAGAGAGAGACAGACTGAACTCTCCCCAGAGCAGACGTGATAGCAGCCAAGGAAGGCCACTTGGAGTTGGCCTGTGAAGGACCTTGAATACCACGATAATAAAAATATCTTTAACAAAATTATCAACCATCTTTCTTTTCGAACAGAAAGCTGATTTTTTTAAAGGAAGTAAAGTTAACTTTATTCTCCTTTTAGTTTTTTCCCGGGCTTTTACAGAATATAATGACCTTCTATGAATTGTTTGAAGTATCTTACCTTCAAGGTGCTAGTCAAAAATAAAATTTTTAATTTAAAAAAAGAAAATGATAATTTTATAGAACCTTTGGGATCTCCTAGGAATATAATTCTTCTCTATAACTTAAAATATGGTGATTAAATTAGTTTTAATTTTCAGATTTCAGATTTTCTTGCAGCAATCTCAAATATTGAGAACCAAAAGAAAATCAAGATTTCGTTTACTAGTACTGGAATTATCCCATCCTTCCTGCTCAACTCTTTTTTTTTTTTTAAGAGTGAGGGACAGTAAGAGAGAGAGAAGAATGAATCAATTTTATTTAGTTTCTCATGTGGCTTTCGTTGCTCCAACACTTCATTGTGTAGGTAGTGCTAGGGTTTGAACCCATGTCCTTGTGCAAGCCAGGTAAGTGCCATAACCACCAAGCCACAGCTCCAGATCCTGGACATTGACCTTTAAAGGGGATTCAGTGTGATTACACACAATCAAAATGCTACTTGATAAACAAGAAGGCACTGTTAGACTTTTTTTTTCATATTTGCCCTATATTTTGAGGAAATTACTCCCAATTTCAGGATGTTTTCCCTTTTACTGCAGTGAAAGTACATACTGCATTTAAAGACCATGAACTGTTTAAATCTGTGTTTTTGTTTGTTGTTTGTTTGTTTTAAAGAGAAAGGGACAGAGAGAGAGAGAGAGAGAGAGAATCAATTTTATTCTGTTTTTCGTGTGGCCTTCCTTGCTCAGACCAATGAAGAATCTTTGTGTACTTTTAGCTGGGGTTTGAACCTGTGTATTTACACTTGCCAGGCAAGCAGCATAACCACTGAACCACCACTATAGCCCCTTAAATCTGTTTTAGAACAAGACAATATATAAATAATTAAATAGGTTTTAGTGATACTCTCTTTCCATTCACATAAATACCTGTAGCATTTAAATTGCATGTGTTCATCTGAAGTTGCCTCACATCCTGGGAGTCGTGGAAGGGATGCTTACCAATCTGATTCTGCAGAAATGAAAGGATTGTTGCAAAACCCAGAACAGAAGGCATATCTACAACATAAACAAACACACATGAGGTGTTTACAAAATGGGTGGGGCTGGGAGGAGAAAGAAAATACAATTTTGCAACAAGATTTTTTTAAATATTATTAAAATTGCAAGTAGCTTGTATTTACACTGTGACTACAAGTTTTCTGAATTGCAGTTTTATTTTGACATTTCTTTCTACCATGAAGTCATGAAACACAGATCAAATGCCATATCAAAAAACTGAACTGTAGTCCCTGGCAAATTCCAGTCCATGCTTCCCAGAGACAATAAGACATCCAGTAAAAGAAAATCATATAAACAGAACATTGAAGTTCATCCAGTCATTTAACCCTTCATTCAATGAAGATCAGATATGTAATTATCATGTGCCAGGCATTGCTTCAGGAACTGAGGAAAGAATGAATAGGAGGGGCTGGAGTGGTGGCTCTGTGGTTATGGCACTAAGCTGACATGCGCAAGGACACGTGTTCAAACCCCAGCACCATGTACACAACAAAGTGTCAGATGCAACAAAAACCACATGAAAAACTAAATAAAAGTGATTCTCTCTTCCCCACCCCCTCTCTTGCTGTCACTTTCTCTTAAAAAAATAAAAATAAAAAAGAATGAATAGGAGACAATGTTTGAGTTTAAAGGGAAAAAATAAAGAGGAAATTTTTAAGTAGGAAGGGAGGCACAGGGAAAGAGTTACAAGGGACAAGGTTGGAGAAATAGGCTGGAAACAGATCGTGAAGGGCATTGAAGAACTTGCTGAGGCTTATGGACTGTGGGTAATAGGGAGCCGATGAAGACTGTTCAGATAGGAAGTTAAGGTCACATTAGCATTTCCCTAAGATTGCTCTTGCACCAGCACCGTGGGTCTTTAGGGGTGAAATGAGTGTTGGGGAAACCAATTAGGAGGTCGCAGTGATTGTTCAAGCAAGAATCATGAGGACAGTGCGAGGAACAGAGCAGTGGGCGCAGTGTTGAGAACTATTAGAAAGTAACAAAAGTCAAGACATGGCTACTTTAGACAGAAAAATCTCTAAAATAGCTTGAAAGCTTTCAGCTTGAATGGAGGGTGTCTCAAGGATGGAAATAAAAACAGGGGGAAGACACATTTTGGAGAAAAGAAGGTAAGTTGGGCTTCATAACCAAACGATGAGCATGAATTGGCAAGAGAACATCCAGACAAATGTCAAATCTGCCAGGAAAATTCAGAACTGGAGCCTCTAGAAGGACAAATCTAAGCATCCTCCAGAAGAACTTGATGAACTAAAGCACCCTTCTTCTTAAGACTTTGTTATCAAACTATATAATTTGTTTAAAAGGGTGGAGATATTCACTGTTTCTCAGAGCTGTCAGCTTAAGGCCAAGTCTTCATAATTCCATAGAAAATTATTCACATTTTTTTCAAAAGGAAAGGCAATGAGAAATGAGATAATATGTTAAAGGAAATCAAATAAATTTACAATAAAAGATCATTAGGAAACGAAATCTTGTCAGCCTAGATAAATGGGCCTGATTATTACATTTAAGTCAAACTAAATTACTGTCCATGTATCTATTAAAGCATTTATAAGTGTCGAAAATCGAGATGTTAGGATCCCAACTGTAGGTGTACAATCAAAGTGATTTTTGATAAGTTTAAATAACCTTTTATTGTGAAGGAAAAGGGATTTTAAAAATAAAAAAGTGACATAAATATCACAGGAAGACTTATGAAATTCCTTTTCTTAAACACTGCCAATACTTTGAGGGGTTGAAATAAAGTTACAAACATTATTTGCCTAATTAAACATGACGATCAGATGACCATAGCTCCAAATAGCCAATTATGAAAATTTTAAAGTTGGCAAAATCTTATGCTCCTTTCTTAAATAACGAAGAGGAAGCTGTTGAGATAAACTCAATTTGTATAGATAAAAGCAATCTGTTCTCTCTCCCCCTCTCTCACTTACTCTCTCACCAGCAGAAAACAAGTCATTATTCCTGTGAGTAAAATGAAAGTTTCCTTAACTAAATGTCTAACCAGACCCTTTAATTAAGCAATTAAGCAGATATTGTTTACTCTCTCCATTTGAAAGAAAAAGAGGGAAAAGATAAGAAAAAAATGTGGTTGGGGTATGTGTGTGTGTGTGTATGTTTTCTTGAATTGCATCGAATCTGTTATTGAGGTTTTCCAAAGCAATTGTCAGACATCAGAGAAAGCTTTAGTTTCGGAAGCTGGACCATCTGCTCACCTATACCAGCTTCCCAAACCTGAGAAACATAGGAAGACCCTTGTGGTCCCTGAACCACACGAGTTTCTGTTTTTCTCATGTGCAAACAAAAAGAGAGGTGACTGGACTAGACGATTTACAAAGAAAGAAGTTGCTGTTAAATCTTGAGAAGTGTTTTTAAGGACAGCTCCCTAAACCCTACCCCAGATCTGTGAATCAGAAACTTTGAGAGGAAAGGGAGTCTTCTCAGTTATTTATTTATGTATTTATTTTTATGTTAAGTTCTTTATATACATTCAATGAGAAGTCATATTCAGGTACCTGGCACTAAGCTATCAGCTTTGATGGTCTACAAAATTATAATCAGGCCATTGAAGGGTTTTTTTTTTTTTTCCTACTTAAGATCCTTAAGAACAAGAATTGAACATATAAAGATGTATGACTGATAGCTGAACATGGTGGTGCATCCCTGTGATTTCAGCAACTCAGGAGGCTGGGGCAGGAGGATCACAAGTTCAAGTCCAACCTGGGCAACTTGGCAAGACCCTGTTTCAACAAAAAATATATAAAAGGCTAGGTTGTAAGTCAGTGTGGTAGAGCAGCCATGGGTTCAATGCCCAGTAGCACAAGGAAGACAGACGACAGAAAGGAGGGAGAGAAATATGACCACTTGATTCAATACAAAATGAGGTGGCCTTTGTATTCAACTCACCAGCATCACTACAGTCATGATGAGCCTGTTACTCACACCCACAACCCAGTACTGGCCAAGATGTGCGAGCTCCCAAGAAAGATTTCCTCACTATAGCTGGTCTGATGTTTCAACCTTGCCTCTCACTTCTCTGCTGAACTTCTTATTCCACAGTAATATCAGAGTTCTCCAGAGAAACAGAAGCAATAGAATGTGTGGAACATAGGGACACACCTTCTAACAATGGTGATATGGCTTGATAAATGCATCCCTGGAAAATTTCATCAATGTGAAAACGTCACTGAGTAGACTCACACAAGTCCAGGTAGAGTAGCTCGAATATACACCCAAGCTTGTACTGTACGTGCTATAATATATATGTTTTGGTTTATTGCTCCTAGGACCATGATGAATGAAACAGCACAAGAGTAAACCCAGGTAAGTCACGCAATCAAGAGACATGGTAGCTAGGCGCTATGGTGCATGCCTGTGATTCCAGGGGCTTGGGAAGCTGAGGCAGGAGGATTGCAGGTTCTAGGCCAGTCTCAGCAACTTAGTGAGACCCTAAGCAACTTAATGAGACCCTGTCTCAAAATTAAAACTAAAGAGGTCTGGGGATATCGCTTAGTGGTGAAGCACCCCTGGGTTCAATCCCTGGTATAAAAAAAAAAAAAGAAGCAAGAGAGACACATATAATATATGAATTGCTGCCAGTGTAACATGGCATGCTGTCTCACAGTAACTATTATAAATAAAAGTAGAAGCATGCTCTAAAGTAATGATAAAAATATATCTTGGGGGCTGGAGCATTGACTCAGGGATTACTGCTCTTGCCTGGCATGCACAAGAATGCAAATTCAAACCCCAGCATCATATACACTACACAATGAAGTGTCAGAGCATTGAAAGCCACTAAATAAAATTGATTCTCTCTTTTGTCCTCCCTCTAACTGTCCCTCTCTCTTTACAAAAAAAAGTGTATATAATAAATACAGTAGATCAGTAGCAAAGTTGTTTATGGTCGTTATCAAGTGTGTGCCCCATGTGACTGTATGTAGTGCGGTACTTTCTTCAACTGGCAGTGCAGTAGGTTTGTGCCCACCAGATCACACACGTGAGTGACACATTGTGCTACAACATTCTGATTGGTGTGATAGCACCAGGCCATAGAACTTTTTCAGCTGCATTATAATCTTGGGGGACCACCTTGCTTTATGTGACCCACTGTTGACTGAAACACCATTGAGCAGTAGGTGACAGTATATACACAAGGAGATTTATAAGGGATGGGTCATGTGCACATGGAGGCTGATGAGTCCAAAATCCACAGTGTGGGCTAGCAAACAGAGACCCAGAAGGGCTAATAATGCGGGCAAAATTCAAAAGTAATCTGCTGGGGAGTTTTCTCTTGCGGCACAGACTGGTCTTTTTGTTGAATGCAGACCTTCAACCAATCAATGACTCACCTACATTACAGAGAGCAATCTGCTTTCCTGAAGTTCACCGATTTAAATATTCACGTCATGTATTGGGAAGGGGGGTAGGGATAAGGGTGGGTAATTGGGGGAGGGCTCTTGGGGTAATTCTAATTTTCAGAATTTATATATATATATATAATATTTCATTTGAAGTTTTTTGATTGTTCAACAAATAAATTTCTGAATAAAAATAATAATAGCAATAAATATTCATCTCATTAAAACACCTTCTATATTAACACACAAAATTAACCACCACACCCACAAAGCTGATCACCAACTGCCCTTAATTCAGGTAGACAGGCAACCTATGAGGAAGGCTCCCTCCAACTACTCTCTGCCAGCTTGCCCAGCATTCGTTTGTATCATTTAGAATGATTTTAGCTGAAAATATCATAAAATCCCAACTTAACTTAATTTAGACAATACGGCAATTAATTTACCACTTATAGCAAGAAGTCTAGAGTTATTGCAGGTGTCAGGTTAAATTGATCTAGGGGCTCACCAATGTCATCAAGAACCCAGGTTTTGGGGTTTTTTATTATTATTCTTTGTCTGCAATCCATTCTCAGTGTACTCTCAGGGAAACTGAGTACCAGTATTTAAAAAAAAAAAAAGTGCCCAGGTTAGATTGGCAGCACCAGAAATGGAAACAGAAGGCAGACTTGAAGAATACTCCTGAATGGTCCCCCAGGACACAGAGTGTGACAGGATATAAATAGAAAGTAGAAGAGTCAAAAGTGTGGAGGGACTTCTGCGTTTACGAGGAGCTATTATTTAAATATGAAAGAAGCAAAATTCAGTAGCTGCAGAATTGCACTTTTAAAAAATATCATTATGTTCATTAAACAGTAATTTTCTTTTTTACAACCTCTTTTAAAAGACAAAAGATGTATTATACTCTCTTGAAACAAAAATTTGATAATGAATATAGGAAACTCCAGTGTTTACATTAAAGAATTTGTATTTGACAAATATTTCCACCTCCAAAATGGAATGATTTCCAATATCATGTTTCCAAATGAAATAGAGATGACTCATTATTATTACTATTATTATTATTAATTATTTCAGTACCAGGGAATGACTGAACCCAGCAGTGCTTAACCACTGAGCCACATCCCCAGCCTGGTTTTATTTTTTATTTTGAGACTGAGGCTGGCTTTGAACTTTCAATCCTCCTGCCATAACTTCCCAAGCCACTGAGATTACAGATGTGCACCACTGTGCCCAGATTGAGATGACTTATTATTACAAGGATGTTCACTTTCTCCAGATTACGTTATATATTGAATATAGTTCTGACCAATATTCTCAAATAGCTTTTTCCTTTTTTTTTCTAATCGTTTTTACCAGATGGGTGACAGGTGTAAAAGAGATTGTTGATCTACCTATTGTTAATTCATGTAGGGTTGAGAATTCATTGGATCTGTTTGCTGGAGAAACCAAACTTGTAATACCGGCTGTGGGGGTCCAAGGGCAGAACGATTTACATTGGAACTACAGAGACACTGAAAATAATAAGATCTTGGATATTACTCTGTGACTTTGTTCTAGATTCCCCAGAAGTTGACCCTCAAAAAATAATTCGGGTGCAAATAGTTGTTACAGAAGGTGATATAATCCAATGGGATAGTAAGGAAATGAGAGGAAAAAGATAAGTTAGTAAAGAATATGAGGTCAATGGCTTAACGCCATTGGGAATCTAGGAAGCTGTGAGAACAGTTTTCCATGGGTCCACTCAAAGCTGAGGGAACCGGTCATTCATACACCAGCTTCTTTCATCTTTGGCTGAATGCTGCATTTCCAGCCTGCTGTGTGAAAGGGCAGAGTGAACCCTATTGGCCAGAAGAAGTCCAGAGCAAAGAGAGGCTGGCAGTGGAAAGTCTGGTGGGACCACATAAGTAAGGGAGGAAGAATGTGGGCTGGGCACCAGCAATGTCTTCTATACTGTGAGAAGTGGCAGTTAAAATAAGGTTGAAGGGTAGGGCGTGGTGGTGCATGTCTGTGATCTCAGCAACTCTGGAGGCTGAGGCAGGAAGATCACAAATTCAATGCCAGCCTCAGCAACTTAACAAGGCCCTATCTCAAAATAAAAAGTCACAGTAGGCTGGGGATTCGGCTCAGTGGTTAAGCCCATGGGTTCAACCCCTGGTACCAAATAAAATAAAATAAGGTTGAAGACAGATCTATGGAAGAAAAGAGGCCAAAACACAGACAAGTACATGTACTGAAAGAACAGAAGTAGAGGTGGAGAGGATATAGTGATCCAGACCTAAAATCTTCAAATAATAAAGAGGAATGACCTGGGGAACAGGGGTACCTGGAGTAAGGAGCAGTAATGCCCAGCAGAACCCGACATATAAACTCCAAAGCTAAGCACCGAGGAGGAGGATGGACAGAGGTCTAGAAACCACAGTGATGAGCAAACAGGACTCCTACCTGTTTGCTTAAGGCTGAAAGGGACAGGGAACACAGGAGAGAAAAGTCATGATTAAGGGTTACAGAGAAGGAGCATCCTCAGAGAAGCCAGGTTTCCATTTGAGCGGAAAGGGAATGAAGCTCAGAGACAATGGGGATGCAGAGGACCTGGCTGACGAGGAACTGTGGGTTCCAGTGGTCACAATGAAATTGTACATTTTCTAATGCTACTAACACTCTTAAAGCCATTCATAAAAGATGACTGTGGTGAGTGCACAGTTACAACACAACCACTAACAATTCAGGCAATTTAAGAGATTCCGTCTTCTAATCCAATTTTAAAGATTCTTAAGGTTATACTCTTCAAGGTGGGGAAAGGCACTCTCACACAATGGTGGTGAAAATAGAGGGGGACGTAATCTTCTTGAGAGAATATTTCACATTACGTATTTGACAGTGATATCATCTGAATGTCTGTGTTCCCCCAAAGTTCACCGGTTAAAACTTTGCCTCACAAGGTGCAGGCATCAGGAGATGGGACCTTAGGGAAGTGACTGGGTAATGCTGGCAGAGCCCTCAAGAGCAGGATCAGTGCCCTTTCCAAGGAGGCCCAGAGCAGCCCTCACCCTTCCACCATGTCACAGAGGAAAGCATGTAGGAACCAGGAAGTGGCCTCCATTCTGCCAAGCACCTAGGTCCGGAACTCCCCAGCCTTCAGAATTGTGGGAAATGTAGTTTTGTTGTTCATGAGCCACTCAGTCCTTGGTGCTCTGTAATATAGCCCAAATTGGCCCAGACAATGACCAACTGCTTAATGAGGGATTTCCTTTCAGGGTGATGAAAGCATTGTGCCACCATAAGAGGTGGCAGTTGCCCAGCATTGCAAAGGTTCCACGTGCCACTGACTGGTACTCCTTAAATAGTTAAATTTATGTTATATGAATTCATCTAAAGAAAAAGAAGAAGCCATGCATAAACTATTTAACCAGCTCCCACAATCTCCCCAGGTCAAATGCCTGTGAACATTTTTGTATCATTACCAGTGAAGGGGGAAAAAAGGCTCATTCATCTAACGGGATACTATAAATGGATTTCAAATGATGTAGAATTATATCTATTGGGGAAAATATTCAGATTTTTATTTTTTTTTTAAGAGAGAGGGACAGTGAGAGAGAGAGAGAGAGAGAGAATCAATTTTATTTAGTTTTTCATGTGGCTTTTGTTAGACCAACACTTTGTTGTGCTGGGGTTTGAACTTGCGTCCTCATGCATGCCAGGCAGGCACCCAAACCACCGAGCCACCACTCCAGCCCAACATTCAAATTTTTAAATGAAAACGAAGTTTACAAAAATATCTTATCTTATTTATCTTACATCCATATCTATGCATATGCACAAAGATATACAAGAAGGTGTTAGCAGTGAGGGTCTCTGAGCAGGTAGAACTAAGCTTCCGCATACCCTGCACACAGTGAAGGAGGTGAGGAGGTATCCAGTCCTGTTCCCTAGCTCAGACCCCTTAAACTTTGGAAGATTTTAGGCTTGGAATCATGCTTCTGTTTATTTATTTTGCTCTTGGAGTCTTTCTTTCTTTCTTTTTTTAAATCAAATTATTTCTACGTTAAAAGAAAACAAACACAAATGCTTTCCATGGGTGTGGGCAGGGGGCAGTAAGCAGTATTGTTGGTGGGCCCAGCTGTTTTAGTGGAAGCACCTGGCTGCATCATTAGTGGCAGTGACAAGGCTCCCTTTCCTAACTGCTTCCAGCAGGCACTCTACACTGCCACTTGCCCGAGGTTTTATTTATCTCTCCGTTATATGTCCCTTTCCAGGCAGTGCCAGGTGCTAACTTACCCTGTACAATACTTCAGTTAACTTTTTACTTCTAATTTGAAAAGTTGTTCAAAATATGTTTTGGCTTTTAAGAAGCTCATCGTGTCCACATTTGAAATATTCAATTACAGCGAAGCGTGGTAGTATACACCTATAATCCCAGCAACACTGGAGGCTGAGGCAGGAGGATCTCATGTTCAAAGCCAGCCTCAGAAACAGTAAGGCCCTATGTCACGGGGCTGGAGCAATGGCTCAGCGGTTTCGGCGCTTGCCTGGCAAGCATGAGGACCTGGGTTCAAACCCCAGCACCACGTACACAACAAAGTGTTGGAGCAACTAAGGCCATGAGAAAAACTAAATAAAGTTGTTTCTCTCTTTCTGTCTCTCTCACTGTCCCTCTCTCTTTAAAACAACAACAACAACAACAACAACAAAAAAAAAACAGTAAGGCCCTATCTCAAAATTAAAATATGAAAAGGTCTGGGGATGTGGTTCAGGGTTTAAATGCCCCTGGGTTCAATTCCCATTGTCCCAAATAAATAAATAAAATAAAAAATCAAAGGGATAGGGAGGTGGCTCCTTGGTAAAGTGCCCCTGGTTCTATCTTTAGTACCAAAAAAAATTTTTTTTAAATTAAATAAATAAAAAATAAAAAGGGCTGGGGATGTAGTACAGCAAACCTGAGTTCAATCCCAGGTATCAAAAAATAAAATATTGTGCTCCATTTTCCTCATAAATAATTTATCTTAAAATGATCCATAACTTAACAAGCATCATTATTATTCAAATGTATTCTGTTGCATAAGACACACAAAAAAGGGGCTGGAACGGTGGCTCAGTGGTTATGGGGCTTGCCTGTCGTGCGTGAGTACACAAGTTCAAACCCCAGCACCACGTACACAACAAAGTGTCCAAGGAATGAAAGTCACATGAAAAACTAAATAAAAATTGCTTCTCTCTCTCTCTCTCTATCTCTCACTGTCCTCTCTTTCTTTAAAAAAAAAAAAGACACACAAAAAGTCAATTATTGTCATCACTGAGAATCAATTTATTTATTTTTTCATTTGGTTTTTGTTTCTCCGACATTTAGTTACACATGTGGTGCTATGTATCAAACCCAAAGTCAGGTCTGAGGGAAGTACACAACAACGAAAGCCAAATTAAAAAAAAAAAAACTAAATAAAATTCTCTCTCTCGCTCCATCACTCCCTCTCTCTCTCTCTCTCTCTCAAAAAAAAAACAAAAAACAAACAAACAAAAAAAACAAGGTCCTCACATGCCAGGCAAGCCGAGCCATGGCTCCAGCCCCATTTTATTCTTTTTTTTTTCTTTTTAAGATAAAGGGACAGTGAGAGAAAGAATCAATTTTGTTTAGATTTTCATGTGACCTTCTTTGCTCTGACACTTCACTGTGCTCATGGTGCTGGAGTTTGAACTCTTGTCCTTGTGCATGCCAGGCAAGCGCTGTAACCGCAGAGCTATGGCTCCAGCCCCTCCCCTTTTATTCTTATTTGAACTTTTTTGGAGTAAATTGTACCCTGACATGAGTCAGGAGACTCTCTAATGGGTCATTTCATTTTGTTCAACATTTACAGCTATTGATGGGGCATCTGTAGGACGAGAACAGGATTCTTCTCATCTTCAACAATTTCTCACTAAAAATAAGAAAAATACTAATAAAATTTATCTTCTTTTAGAATGTGATGCTTTTGAATTTTAAAATAACAACAGTCTCAAATTTATTTAGAAAAAAATTTGGAGAAAGTTTGAAGAGTACTTATTGCCTAATCAGGCAAGAGCACATATTTAGATCTTCCTGTATTTATTAAGCTCAGGGAGAACTTTGGGATTTCAAAATAAAGATCTATTGGACGAGTCAAGCACAGTGGCACATGCCTGTAATACCAGCCACTGGGGAGAATCACAAGTTCAAGAGCAACCTAGACACTTAGTGAAACCCTATCCCAAAATAAAAATTTAATAATAGGCCAAGGATGTAGCTCAGTGGCAAAGCACTTGCTCAGCATATGCAAGGTCCTGGGTTCAATTCCCAGTACCATGAAAAAGAAAACCATTGGATTATGGTGTTACAGAAATTTTTGTAGGCATAACTGATAATAGCTAGTAGGAACATAGGAGAAGTACTGAGAACAAATTGAGTTATTCTTCATATGTACACATTTAACTTTAGAAAATTCTAGAAAGCATGAGACTACATAAGCATGAATTTCATGAGCCATTAGAATAAAGATATTATCACATGTCACAGAAGCTCTGGAAAATGCTACTGTCTACTTGTGAAAGGATAAGAGTAAAAAAGTGAATGATGCCTTAACTATGAAAGTAATTTTGTTTTTATGGAACTCTGACTTTAAGATTTTATGTATTCCAAAATCATACTTCTAAAACCCCTGGTTTAAATTTTCTACTATTTGGATTTTTTTGTTGGTGTTCTTATTTTTACTATCAGAATGTATCTTCCAGGGACTGGAGCGATGGCTCAGTGGTTACGGCACTTGCCTTGCATGCGTGAGTACTCGGGTTCAAACCCCAGCACCATGTACACAATGAAGTGTCTGAGCAACGAAAGTCCATGAAAAACTAAATAAAAAATTGATTCTGTCTTTCTCTCTCTCTCACTGTCCCTCTCTCTTTAAAAAACAAACAAAAAAATGTATCTTGCAGGGACTAGAGCAGTGGCTCAGCGGTTGCAGCACTTGCCTCGCAGGCTTGAGGACAGGATTTGAACCCCAGCACCACGTACACAGCCCAGTGTCAGAGCAACAAAAGCTGCATGAAAAACTAAATTAAATCAATTCTCTCTTTCTCTCACTGTCCCTGACTCTCTTTAAAAAAAAAAAGAAAGAAAGAAAGAAAGAAAGAAGGTATTTTGCATACCACATGTGTTCAGCCCATGACAGAACCACATTAGCATAAAACAGAAGCAAAAGCTTCTATGACTCCAGTGATTGTCTACAAATTGTCATTCCCAATCTACATTTCCATAGGCAGAGCCTACTTCCAAAGACCTGAAAAAGGGCTGAGGTTGTAGCTCATGCATAAGCACTTGAGTTCAATCCCTAGTCCCCCCCACACCAAAAAAAATAGTGACTGATAAGGATGGGCACAATAGCACATACCTGTGATCTCAGCTACTCAGGAGGCTGAGGCAGGAGGATCAAAATTTCAAGGTCAGCCTTGGCAACTTATTGAGACTGTCTCAAAATAAAAAATAGAATAAAAAAGAACAGGGATATAGCTCAGTAGCAAAGCACCCCTGGATTCAATCTCTAGTTAAAAAAAAAAAAAAAAGAAAAGAAAAAGAAAGAAAGGAAAAAGAAAAGAAAAAATTACTGATATGTGAATGAATTGACTCCACCATCACTGCTTGATCACCCCCTATCCCGTCACTCCAGTCTGCAACCATAGTCCAGAGGAGCCTTCCCTTGTTTTTTTACCCAAAATCTTCTGTCCTTCTCAATTTGCCTTTTCCTTAAAGATTTTTTTAAAAGGCCTGCATGAAACTGAGTGATGGGTAACCAAGATCTCATGGCACCCTCCATTATTGTTTAGTGCTTTTCAAATTTTTCCTAATGGAAAAAAAAAGTTGTAAGTGCAGAGCCATTCAATCTCACTCTATGGGAAGATTAGTGCCCTCCCAAGACCTTGCTGTAACATCCTGCTCCCATTGGACCGTTGGTCTCCCTAGTCTGCCTTCTGTGTTTAACATTGTCTCAAATACTGCACACGTTTGAGAAAACGTTCTACATCACTGGCAATCAGAGAAATGCAAATCAAAACTTCACTGAGATTTCACCTCACTCCGGTCAGAGTGGCAAAAATGAAGAATACAAACAATGACAGGTGCTGGAGGGGCTGTGGGAAAAGAGGAACACTGTCATACTGCTGGTGGGGCTGCAAACTGGTACAGCCACTCTGGAAAGCAGTGTGGAGACTCCTCAAAAAATTAGAGCTGGAACCACCTTTTGACCCAGCTATCCCACTCTTGGGTATCTTCCCCAAAGAACTAGTATCAGCATATTATAGAGATACAGCTTCATCATGATTGTTTGACGATGAATCCTTCCTAATTGTGAGACCTTGTTTAACGAATAAAAATAAAATTAATAAAAACACTGCACACGACCTGCTCCTTTTTTATTTTTATTTTTATTTTTTGGTCTTAACTTCCCAAAGCTACCACTGACACAAGGTGACTGTTCATAACCCACTTTTAATAAAGGGTTAGGGCGAAACACTTCAAAAGTTGGTGTTAGGCATGCCTGCTTTCAAACTTCCTTGTCCATCCCTCTCATTAATCATCCTTTTTCCTTGGGCTTTAACCTCCCGGTAGGTTTCTGAACCTCTCTTCACCAACCACTGCACTGCTCCCCACTGAGTTCCCCTTCCTGGCCCTTTAGGCATGATCTCCTGGGAGACTCAAGAATTCCTCTCACCTAATGAGCACAACCAATCAGCGCTCTCTGTTTCACCCTTTCCTTTCAGAACTGCTGGAATCACCTTTTCAAGTCAAAGATATTAATTAGATTATTTTCTTAAGTAAAAATCTATCTTTTCTGAGCCGAACTATGACATTCTCCTTGTAAGTTACCAGAAACAGCAGATGAGTTGTCTTTTTGATTTTCAAGAAAGTGTTTTGGGGGACTGGAACCATGGTGCAGCAATTATGGCACTTGCCTGGCATGCACAAGGATGTGGGTTCAAACCCCAGTACCCACACATACACAACAAAGTGTCAGAGCAATGAAAGCCACATGAAAAACTAAATAAAACTGATTCTCTCCCTCTCTTTCTCTCTCTCTCTCTCTCCTCTCTCTGTCCCTCTCTCTCTTAAAAAAAAAAAATTAATTTGGAAGCTGGGCACCCAGGCGCATGCCTATAATCCTAGCCACTCTGGAGGATGAGTCAGAAGGATCGAAAGTTACCTGTCAGCCTGAGCAATTTAGTGAGACCCTGTCTCAAAATAAACAATAAAAAGGACTGGAGTGTAGTTCAGTGGTAAAGTGCACCTGGGTTCAATCTCCAGGGCTATAAAGGAAAAAAAGAGAGAGAGAGAGAGAGAGAGAAAGGAAGAAAGAATGAAAGAAACAAAGAAAAAAGAGGGAAGGAGGAAACAAATTATAATATAAAAGAATTCTGAATTATATATTAAGACGTTTAGGGACTAGAGCAGTGGCTCAGTGGTACAGCACTTGCCTGGCATGTGCAAGGACCTGGGTTCAAACCCCAGCACCACACACGCAACTAAGTGTCAGGACAACAGGACAAAGAAAAACTAAATAAAATTGATTCTCTCTTTAAAAAAAAAGAATTATATTCTATGTTGTATATAATTTAAAAATCAGAAGATACTCTGAAAAAATTTATTCTGATACACTTGGAAAATTTAAAATGAAATGGATAAATCTCTAGAGAATTACAACTCTCCAGAAGGTATATGAGAAATACAAATATGAACAGGCTTTTAATAATAATAAAAAAAATTGAACTGAAGTGTAGCTCAGTTGTGAGGTGCTTACTTAGCATTTATGTATCCCTGAGTTCTATCTCCAATACCATCAAAAATAATTTAAAAAAAAGAAAAGAAAAGAAAAATAAATTTTAAAAATCATGATAATTGACTGTTACTTCAAATCTTCCTATAATGAAACTGCAGGCCTTTATTAATTCATCACATAATGTTATCAAGTATTTAATAAAAAATCTCAATCTTATATAAAATCTACCAAAGAAAAGATAAAGAGAGACATTCATCAATTTCTTTTTTTGAAAAAGAATAACTTAGATATGGAAGCCTGACAAGGTCATCGTGAGAAAGAAAAAACTGCAGGTCAGTCTTACTCATGAAAATCAGACAAATTTTAAATGAATTATTGACCAACTAAATATTTTTTCCAATACTGGGGACTAAAGCCGGAGTCACTCTATCACTGAGCTGCATTCCCAGCCCCTTTTTATTTTTTATTTCAGACAGGGTCTTGCTAATTTGGGGAGTCAAATTTGCAATCCTCCTGCCTCAGCCACCCAGATAGCCAGGATTACAGGTGTACACCACTACAGCTGGCTGAGCCAACTTACTTTTTAAGGAAAAGAGCAATTCACACAATGAAATACTTAACTATATAAAAACTTTAAATGTCTGCATGGCAAACACATAATCACCCAGGAATAGGTTAAATCTTGGTGAAAGACTTAAAATGCAGAATATAAAAATGAAATACACCTGACAATCCCAATGGGATATAATGATAAGCCTAATATCCTTTCTATTATAAAAAATGTATTAAAGTATCACTTTCTTTTTTTTTTTCAAGAGAGAGAAGGACAGTGAAAGAGAGAGAGAGAGGCAGAGAGAATCGATTTTTATTTAGTTTTGCACATGGCTTTCGTTGCTCTGACAGTTGTGTACGTGGTGCTGGGGTTTGAACCTGTGTACTTGCACATGCTGGGCAAGCACCATAACCACCGAGCCACCACTCCAGCCCCTACTTTCTTTTTTTTTTTTTTTAAAGAGAAGGACAGTGAGAGAGAGAGACAGACAGAGAGAAACAATTTTTATTTAAGTTTTTCACATGGCTTTCATTGCTCAGACACTTAGTTGTATAAGTGGTGCTGGGGTTTGAACTCACATACTCATGCATGCCAGGCAAGCACTGTAACCACCAAGCCACCGCTCCAGCCCTAAAGTATGACTTTCAAGAAAAGGTAAAACTCATGACTCTGGTACAAATTTTAAATGAAGACATATCAAAGATTTTGTTCTGCTTATCAATTAAACCACCAGGGAAATGTTGAAAATAGTCCAAAAAAGCATTTCAGAAGCTAGGTATATATATATATATGCAATTTATTAAAACATAAGACAGGATTGCTAGTTTAGATTTTTCAAGTAGTTAATATGTAACATATATATATATATAGATAGATAGATATATACTTTAGTATTTAATCAGTTACAGTACACAGAAATGATATGCATCTCTAGTCTCTACTGGACAAAAAAAAAATCTGCAGTTTGATCTTTGGTCTTACCAATGTAAAAATTGTTCTTTAAATTAAAAAGTTAAGTCTATGGCTATAGAAAAAAGCACCCAGTAGTCTCTTGACTATTTCCAATTTTCAAATAAATGCTCTGAAAGATAATATACATATATATGTGTGTGTGTATATAATATGTGTATGTGTGTATATATATATATATATATATATCTTGGTAAAAGAAAAATGATGATACATGATATAGAGTTAAAATCCTCTGTACACATGGAACTTGTAAAAATTGATAAGAAAAGAAAAAACAAAAAAATCCAATAGAAATAAAAAACATCTACACTTAAGATATAGTATCATAAAATAATAATGATATCATAAAATTTCAAAACCAAGAATAAAGAAGAGATCTTGAAGGATCAGGAATAAGAATACTATCAACAGAAACAACAGAAACACTGAAAACCAGAAGACCATAGAGCAGTCTAGCAGCATTTGGAAAATACAACCTAACGGCTATCCTGAACTAAAACCACCAACAAAATCTGAGGGCCCACTAAAGACACCACTGAGATCACATTCTTGCTCTTTTTTGCTTTGTTTTGTTTCTTTTTTTTTTTTTTTTTTTTTTTTTGTCTTCTGGGTAGCAGGGATTGAATCCAGGGGTGCTTAACCACCAAACCATATCCTCAGCCTGTTTTATTGGGAGGTTTTGTTTATTTGTTTGTTTGGGGGTTTTTTGTTTTGTTTTGTCCTGGGCTGTTTGTTTGTTTGTTTGTTTTGAAACAGGGCCTCATTAAGTTATTGAACCAGTTTTGAACTTGAGATCCTCCTGTCTCGGCCTCCTGAGCCACTGGGATTCCAGTTGTGCACCACTGCACCCAGCATCAAGATTACATTCTTAAGTCAGCCACAGAAATTATTAAGCTTTTTGAAGAAAATAGAATAATAATTTGCAATATTGGTCAGGCGCAGTGGCACATGCCTCTAATCCCAACAACTCGACAAGTTGTACCAGGAAGATCACAAGTTGAAAACCAGCCTCAGTAATTTAGCAAGACATTGTCTGAAAATAAAAAAAAAAAAAATAGGACTGGGATGTGACTCAGTGGTTAAGCACACCTGGGTTCAATCCCTGTTACCAAAAAATAAAAAATCAATAAGGGAAATTGTTCTACAACACCAAAACATGCTAATCTTTTAAAACTTGAAAAATTGGACTCCACGAAAATTCAAAAATGTCTTCTTAGAAATTGTTATTGTTAAAATTAACTGAATAGTCAGAACTTGAAAGAAAATACTTGCACATACATAGCCAGCAATGAAATTGCCTCCAAAATGTATTAATAAATCTTACAACTCAATGATGAATAACCTAATAAAAAGTGAGCACAAAGTTTGGATAAGCCCATGAGAAAATAGTGCTTGCCACCAACACTCATCGAGGAAATTCAAACTAAAACCAAATAAAACACCACTTCTTATTCACTAAAATAACAAAAATGAAAGAAATTGATAACAAATGTTGGAGAGGATTTGGAGCAACTGGAACTCCTGCCTACTGCTGGTTGGAGTGCAACATAGCATGTCTGCCTTAGAAAACACTGTGGTAGTTTCTTTAACTTTTTATAAGGTTGAATGTACATTTATTTTGTGACCTAGAAATTCCATTTCCAGGTATCTGAAAGAAAGAAGTATACATGTCTCCAAGAAAGTTCAAAGAACTTAAAAAGATAATAACCAAAATAAAGAGCTTGATGGATGAACTAAACAGTAGAGTGGAGGGGCAGAGAAACTAATCAGTAAACTTCGGGAAAGAACCATAGAAAATACACACTCTGGGGTTGGAGCAGTGGCTCAGCAGTTTCTGCGCTTGCCTGGCGTGTGCAAGGATGTGGGTTCAAACCCCAACACCAAGTACACACTGAAGTGTTGGAGCAACGAAAGCCACATGAAAAGCTAAATAAAATTGATTCTCTTAAAAAAAAAAAAAAGAAAGAAAGAAAGAAAGAAAAGGGCTGGAGCCATGGCTCGGCGGTTTCAGCGCTTGCCTCGCAGGCATGAGGACCCGGGTTCAAACCCCAGCACCACATACACAACTAAGTGTTGGAACAACTAAGGCCATGTGAAAAACTGAATAAAGTTATTTCTCTCTTTCTAAAAAAAAAAAAGAAAGGGGGAAAAAAAGAAAGAAAATACACACTCTAAAAAGTAGAGGGGAAATAAAATGAAAAGAGCCTCAGGGAACTGTGAGACTAAAAAGTTCTCCCTATCATTCCTATCATCTGAGTCCTAGAAGAAGGGCATGGTGAATGAGAGTGGGTCTGGAAAAACTACTCTAAGAAAATAAAAACTGAGCCAGGCACAGGGTGCACATGTGTAATCCCAGCAGCTTGGAGGCTGAGGCAGGAGGACCCCAAGTTCAAAACCAGCCTCAGCAATGTAGTGAGGTCCTAAGCAACTTAGTGAGAATTTGTTTCAAAATAAGAAGGGTTGGGGATGTGGCTCAGTGGTTAAGTGCCCCTGGATTCATTCCCTGATACAAAAAAAGGGGGAAAAAAGAAAGAAAAAGAAAAATGGCTGAAATAGTCTCATATTTGTCAAAGACATAAACCTACATATTCAAGAAGTTGAGTAAACCTCATGCAGGATAAACCCAAACAAATTTACTCCAAAATATATAATAATTAGACTTCTGATGACAACAACAACAAAAACAAAATATTGAAAGCTTCCAGAGGAAAAGAATACTTTACCCATAGAGGAAAAACAAATTAAATGACACTGGATTTATCAGAAGCCATGTAGAATAAAAAGAAGTGGCACATTGTTTTAGGTGATAAAATTTAAAAACTGCCAATTCAGAATCCTATATCCAGGAAATCACCCTTCAGGAATGAAGTGGAATATCATCATATTTTCAGATGAAGAATAACGAAGAGAATTTGAAATCAGTGTACCTATTCTTCAAAAAATGGCTAAAGGAAGTTCTGTAATCAGAAAGGAAATTATAAAAAGAAGGAACCTTGGAACACCAGGAAGCAAGAAGAAATATAAAAAACAAAAATATGATTAAATACTAGAAGCTTGATTATTGTGGTGGCCACCACCTATAATCCCAGGGACTCTGGAGGCTAAAGCAGGACGATTGCAAGTTTTAGGACAGCCTTGGCAACTTAGTGAGGCCCCATCTTGAAATAAACAATGAAAAGGAACCTGGTATAGTGGCACTTGTAATCCCAGTGACTAGAGAAGCTGAGGCAGGAGGATCACCAGCTCAAAGCCAGCCTCAGCAACAAGGCCAAAATTTAAAAAAAAAAAAATTAAATTAAAAAAACATGCTGGGGATGTGACTCAATGGTTAAGCACCCCTGGGTTCAATGTTGGTACTAAAAAAAAAAAAATGACAAAGGAAACCTCCTAAATCTATAATCTAAGCTCCCAACTCAAGAATTGAGAGTAAACAGAACAAAATTAACCAAAGCAGGTGGAAGAAAGAAAGTAACAAAGTTACAGGCAGGGACTGAAGCAGTGGTTCAACCATTGGAGCACTTGCCTGGTCTGCACAAGGACCTGAGTTCAAACTCCAGAACCACATACATGACCAAGAATCAGAGAAGCAAAGGCCAGATGAAAAATAAATAAAGGCAGAAATCAATGGAATATAAAGAAAAAAAGAGAGAAGACCAATTGAAGAAATAGCCAGCTATTTGATAATATCTAGTAAGAGTAACAGTGAAAAAAGAAGATATATGTTATCAATTTCAGCAATTAAACAGGGAATATTACTAAAGTCTATGCAGAAATCAAAGAAGCAACAAGGGAATACCATGAACAACTTTATACACATACATTTCACAACGTGCACAAAACAGACCTTTTTTTTGTTTGGAAAAATACAAACTACCACATCTCATCCAATATAAAGTTATTTCAATGACCACATAACTACAAAGAAAATTCAATATATATGATGTGAGTCAATGTATATTGTGTGCATGTGCAAATATGTAAAAAATGAACCCTGCCATTATGTACAACTAAAATGCACCCATAAAACATATGGGAAAAAAACAAGTTTAATGTTCAATCTTAAAAACCCCCTATAAAGAAATTTCCAGATATAGACAGTTTCATTGGCAATTGCAGTCTTGTTTCCTCAGGAGAAATGAAAGTTGTTCACACAAAAACCTGTACATGAATATTATGGCAGGATTGTTCATAATAGCCAATTCAAATGGGTCCCCGGTGAATAAACTGTGGTTATAGCCACATCATGGGAAGTTTCTTAGCAATTTGAAGGGATAAACTATTCACACACCCAAGATCCTGGGTGAATCTCCAGAGAATTATATTAATGAAAAAAAGCCATGCCAAAAAGCTTACATACAGCATCATTCCCTTTATATAACATTCTTTTTTTTTTTTTTTTTTGGTACCAGGGATTGAACCCAGGGCACTTAACCATTGAGCCACTTCTCCAGCCCATTTTTTATTTTTTATTTTGAGACAGGGTTTTGTGAAATTATTTAGAGCTTCGCTAAGTCACTGAGACTGGCTTTGAACTTGCAATCCTCCTGCCTCAGCCTCCTGAGTCGCTGGGGTTACATGCGTGTGCCACCGCACCCTGTTCATATGACATTCCTGAAATGACAAAATTATAGAGATGGAGTACAAACAGTGATTTCCAGGTATTTGGGACAGGGAAGGAGCAGGAGGGAAGTAGGTGTACCTAAAATTCACAGCAGCATGAGGAGTTCTCGGAGAGATAGGGCTGTTTTGCATCTTGATCGTATCTGCATCATTACCCTTGTGATATGGTACTATAGTTGTGCGAAACATTACAGTGGGAGAAAACTGGGTAAAGATAGCCCAGCATTCTCTGTATTATTTCTTACTATGGTCTGTAAATCTAAAGTTATCTCAAAATTGAAAGCTTTTTTTAGCCAAGCATGGTGGCTCTGGAGGCTGAGGCAGGAAGATCACAAGTGCCAGGTCAACCTCAGCAACTTGCTGAAACTTTGTCTCAAAAATAAGAATAAAAAGAGGCTGGGGGGTCAATTTCAGTGGTAGAGTACCTGGGTTCAATACCAGTGCTAGAGAAAAAAAAGAAAAAGAAAAGTTGGTCTCTCTCTCTCTCTCTCTCTCTGTCTCCTCTTGGTCTCGAGACAGGGTATCATTAAATTACCCAGGCTTGAGACAGGGTATCATTAAATTACCCAGGCTTGAGACAGGGTATCATTAAATTACCCAGGCTTGCGGCTGGAGAGGTAGCTCAGCAGTAGGTCACCTGCCTGGAATGCAGGAGGACCTGGGTTGGAACCCCGGCACCACATACACAACTAAGTGTTAGAAAAACAAAAACCAGATGAGAAAATAAAATTAACTCTCTCTTTTCCTTTCTCTCTCTCTCTCTTTCTTAAAAAAAAATTACCCAGGCTGGCCTGGAACCTGGCAATCCTCCTGCTTCAGCCTCCCTAGTAGCTATAATTAAAAGCATAGGCTTCCATATCCAACAAAAACTTAACAGTTTAAAAATGTCCAGAACCCAGCGTTCTACTCTTACGAAGTTTTAGACTAGATAAAATTACCCTGCAGGGCTGTGAATCAGGAGATTGCCTCTGCGGATGGGGTGGAAGAACTGGGGAGAAGCACAAGGGAACTCTCTGGTTTAAATAACAACAGTGAGTTTTGTGGCATTTAACTTACTCTACACCCATCCTCCATTCCCCAACTAAGCATTAGCCTTGAAGACAGTAGCCGGCCTTCCTGTAATGTAAGGAGGAGCAGACAGACCTCACAGGCAAAGAATCTCCCTGCTGAGACCGTCCTGGTGGCTCTCTGGAAGGCCCCTTGTCACAGGAAACCAGGGAGCTGAAACTCCAAACCTCGGTTCTTGTGTTCCAACAAAAGAAAATTTAAAGTCAGACACCAAAAGTCATGCAAGAGAATTTTATTATAAGTGAAGGAAAGGTGAAAGTAAAATAAAACCAGAGTAAGATTCAAGTAGAAAGCACTCTTAGGAGAGAGAGTGGGCCATCTCCAAACTTATTATTATTTGATGGTTGATTTGAAAATCGGGGTCCTCCTTCAGCAGCCTTCACCAATCAGGTGTTCAACTCCTCCTTCATGTGGGCGGTGGAGTTTTTGACCTTAGTTGGTCCTCTCTGGGACTGTCATGGTGGCCATCCTATTTAGGGGGACTTCATCTACAAGTCAATCCTATGTTAATGTGGGCATTGGGGTCAATAGTGGTCAAAAGTTACCTCAGTGCACCTGCATATTAAAGAAGACCCCCTTCTGAGATAGTAGGAGTCACCTGGCTTCAGGAGCTTTTAGTTTCATCTCAACTCTCACAGGTCCTGTTAAAACATAGTCCCATAGATCCTTTGTTCTTGAGGCATTTCTTCTCCCCATTATCTCATTTGCTTTTGTTTATCCTCAGCATCTTTGTACTAATGTTTTCCATAGCTTATCTGCCTTGGCAGTAGCTTAAGGAAAAGTTTAAGAGTAAACCTGTGGCCTTGTCAAGCATTTCACTCTCATTGCTAGCTACTACCCAACACCCTCACAGAGCTTGCTTCTGCTGGGAACACAGTGCTAAAGACACTGCCCAAGTAATGTGGTGAAACCATCCCTCAAAAGTGAAGGAGAAATTACAGTATTCCCAGACAGACTCATGGGGGCATTTGTCAAAAACATCTGCAGTGGCTGGAGCAGTGGCTAGGCAGTTAATGTGCTTGCCCGGCATGCACAAGTACACAGGTTCAAACCCCAGCACCCACGTACACAACTAAGGGTCAGAGCGATGAAAGCCATGTGAAAAACTCAATAAAAAATTAATTCTCTTTCTTTCTCTCTCTCTCTCTGTCCTCTCCAGCCCTTCAGTGTAGTTTTGATTTGTATTTCCCGAATTCCTAATGATGTTGAACCTTTTTCACATATTTGTCGGCCATTTCTATTTCTTCTTTCAAGAAGTGTCCGTTTAATTCATTTACCATTTATTAATTGGCTTATTTTTGGTGTATAGTTTTTTTAGTTGTTTATGTATTCTATATATTAATCCTCTGTCAGAAGAGTAGCTAGCAAAGATTTTTCTCCCATTCTACAGGTTTTCTTTTCACACTCTTTCCTTTGCTGTGCAGAAACTTTAATTTGTCGCCATCCCATTTAACTCTTGGTATTATTTCCTGAGCTCTAGGAGTCCCATTGAAAAGGCATTGCCTGTGCCTATACGCTGGAGTGTTGACTCTTCATTTTTCTCCAGAGGTCGCAGAGTTCCCGGTCTAGTTCGTAGGCCTCTGATCCATTTTGAGGAGACCTTTGCGTAGAATGAGAGGTAAGGATCTGGTCTCATTCTTCGACCTGTGGATAACCAGTTTCCCCCACCACCCTTTGTTTAAAAGGCTGCGTTGGGGCTGGAGCAGTGACTCCAGTGGCAAGTGCAAGGACCCAGGTTCAAACCCCAGCACCAGGTACACAACTAAGTGTTGGAGCAACGAAGGCCATGTGAAAAACTCAATAAAGTTGTTTCTCTCTTTAAAAAAAAAAAAAAAGGCTGTGTTATCCAGCTGGGGCAGTGGCTCAGCAGTTTTGCGCTTGCCTTAAATGCACAGGGACATGGAACCACCACGTACACAGCAAAGTGTCTAAGCAATGGAAGCCAAGTGAAAAACTGAGTGAAATAAATTGATTCTCTCCTTCTTTCTCTCCCTCTCACTGTGCCTCTCTCTCTTAAAAAAAAAAAAAAAAAAAACTGTCTTTTCTCCCACATATGTTTTGTAGCACCTTTGTCCAGGATCAGGTGACTGTATATGAGTGCGTTTGTCTCTGTGTCTTCTATTCTGTACTACTGGTTTGTTTTTATGCCAGTTCCCTGCAATTTTTTTTTTTTAAGGAGGGACAGTGAGAGAGACAGAGAAAGAGAGAAACAACTTTATTTAGTTTTTCACATGACCTTCGTTGCTCCAACACTTAGTTGTGTACCTGGTGCTGGGGTTTGAACCCAGGTCCTCGTGCTTGCCAGACAAGCGCTGAAACTGCTGAGCCACCACTCCAGCCCCTGCAATTTTTGTTACTATAGCCCCATACTATAATTTGGAATCAGGTATTTGGTACCTCCAGCAGTATATTGAAAAGATTATACATTACAGTCAAGTGAGATCTATCCCAGGAACGCAAGGATGATGCCACATATGAGAATCAGTCAATGTAATATATTTCACCAATAAAGTAAAGGACAAACCAAACACGATGATCTGAACAGACACAGCAAAAATCTTCATCACAATCTAGTATGCTGGGGCTGGAGCGATGGCTCAAGTACGCAAGTACGCGGGTTCAAATCCCAGCGTCATGAACACGGCAAAGTCTTGGAGCAACAAAGGCCACATGAAAAACTAAATAAAAAGTTCATTCTCTTTCTCTGTCTCTCTCTCTTTCACTGTCCCTCTTTAAAAAAAAAAAAATCTAGCATGCTTTCACCCTGGTGTGGTGGTGCATACCTGTAATCCCAAATACTCCAGAGTGTAAGGAAGAAGGACCAAAAGTTTAAAGCCTGCCTTGGCAACTTAGTGAGACCCTGTCTCAAAATAAAAACTAAAAAGAACTGGAGGTGTAGCTCAGTTGTAGAGCTCTACTAGCTTCAATACCAGTACTGAAAAAAATTTTTTTTCTGGTATACATTCATGTTAAAAAAAATACTGAATTGACTAGCTATAGGTCTATAGAAAGAAAACTATAAACTATTATTAAAAGAAATTTAAGGGGCTGGAGCAGTAGCTCAGAGTTTGGAGTACTTGCCTGGCATGCACAAGGACCTGGGTTCAAACCCCAGCACCATATACACAACTAAGTGTCTGAGAAACAAACACCAGATGGAAAAATAAATAAAACTGATTCTCTCTCTCTCTCTCTCTCTCTCTTAAAAAATAAATAATATGGGCTGGAGCAGTGGCTTATCAGTTATGGCACTTGCCCGGCATGCACAAGTATACTGGTTCAAACCCCAGCACCCACGTACACAACTAAGTGTCAGAGCAATGAAAGCCATGTGAAAAACAAATAAAAATTGATTCTCTCTCTCTCTCACTATCCTTCTCTCTTTAAAAAAAAAATAATAATAAAAGAAAAAAGAAATTTAAAAGGCCTAAATATATAGAGGGACATCCCATTTCCATGGATCATATGACTTAATATTATTAAGATGTGATTATTTTTTGAACCTTAAATGTCCCCCAAAAGCTAATGTGTTGGAGGCTTGGTCTGCATTGCAGCAGTGTTCAGAGTCAGAGTCTTTGGGCGGTGATGGAGGAGAAGATGGATCATAAGGGCTTTAACTCCATGAGTGAAATAATCTGTTTATGTCTTCATAGTTTAATGAGTTTTCATTAATTTGTTTAGGTCTTCATATCTTAATGAGTTTTGGAGGAGGGGCTTTCTACAAAAGTGGCTCTTTTTTTGCTTGCCAGCCACCATGAGCTGAGAAAGCTTTTCTTGGCCATGTGATTTTGCCATGACATACTTTCTGCCTCACCATTGGCCCAAAGCCACAGGGCTGAGCAACCATGGACTGACACCTCTGAAACCAGGAACCAAAATAAACCTTTCCTCCTTAAAGTTTATTTATCTCAGGTATTTTGTCACAACAATGGGAAATTGACTAAACAGATATCAAGTCTCCTTAAATTGCTCCATGGAGTCAGGACATTCCCTAGAAAAATTCCAGCTGCCCTGTCACAGAAACAAACAAGCTTATCTTAAAATTTATGTGGAAACGCAAGGACTCCAGATAGTTAAAATAATCTTGGGGAAAAAAATAACAAAAGTTGGAGGTCCCATACTTCCCAATTTCTAAGCTTACTACAGATGAACAGAAATAAAAACAGAGTGGTACTGGCACAAAGATAGACATTTAAATCAATGGAATATAATTTAAAGCCAGAAATAAACGTATGTATTTACACTCAGTTGATTGTCAACAAGAGTATAAAGACCATTCAATGGACAAAGGACAAAATTTTCAACAAATGGTGCTGGGATAAATGAACATCCACAACTAAAGGATGAATTTGCACTCTTGCCCTACACCAGTTACAAAATTTATTTTAAATGGATCTTAGACTTAAATTTAAGAGTTCAAACTATGAAATCCTTAGAAGAAATCACAAGTATAAAGCTTTGGATTAGGAACAGTTTCTCAAACATGGCATGAAAAAAAATTGCTGTCATACTTGATCAAAATTTAAAACTTTGGGGCTGGAGCGGTGGCTTGGTGGTTATAGCACTTGCCTAGCATGCACAAGGATGCAGTTTTGAACCCCAGCACCACATACACAGCAAAGTGTCGGAGCAACGCAAGCCACATGAAAAACTAAATAAAATTGATTCTCTCTCTCTTTCCCTCTCTCAAAAAAAATGGTGAATTTTATGTTCATATAAATTTTGTCTCAATAAAACTATTGCAAAATAATAAGGATTTGATCAAAACTTCAATGAGATACCACCTCACTCCTGTTACAGTGGCAAAAATGAAAAATTCTAACAACAACAGATGCTGGAGGGGCTGTGAGAAAAGAGAAACACAGTCACACTGCTGGTGGGACTGCAAACTGGTTCAGCCACTCTGGAAAGCAGTGTGGAGAATCCTCAAAAATTAAGGATGGAACCACCTTATGACCCAGCTATCCCACTCCTGGGTATTTTCCCAAAAGAGTTAGAATCAGCACATAATAATGATGTGGCTTCATCAATGTTTATAGCAGCTCAATTTACTATAGCTAGATTATGGAACCAACCCAGATGCCCCTCACTCGATGAATGGATACAGAAACTTTGGTACGTATATACAATGGAATACTACTCGGCCATTAGAGAAAACGATATTGTGGCTTTTGATATCAAATGGATGGAGATGGAAAGAATTATGCTTAGGGAAGTATCCCAATCTCAGAGACTCAAGGGCTGAATGGTATCTCTCATCTGTGGAAGCTAGAATACATGGAGAAGCAGTATGTTAGGTGGCTAAGCTAATAATAAGTTCAAACTGTATGATTCTCAAGGCAACAGGGAGATGGCTCCCTAGATTACTTGGAGGCGTAAGGAGGGGGATGGGGAGGGGGGAGGGTGTAGGAAGAACTCCTAGGAGACTGGAGAATGGGAATATGGGGGAACCATCTCAGAAAGAGATCTGTGTCTTACATGAGATATCCATTTAACTCAGGAGTTCTTCTGGGGGGAAAAAGCAACAGGGGGAACTCAACAAGCTGGGCATCCATGATATGGCATTAGCCCTGGATAACTAAGTTTATATACATTGGTTCTTGAATGTTTGATAATGTTTCCCCCTCCATTATATCCATCTAATAAATAAAAAAATAAGGATTTGAACTAGATAGATGTTTCTTTTCTCACAATGAAAACCCTAGAGGAGCTGGAGTGGTAGATCAGCAGTTACAGCGCATGCCCGGCATGCGCGAGGACACAGGTTTGAACGCTAGCACCATGTACACAAGAAATTGTTGGAGCAATGAAAGCCACATGAAAAAACAAAAATTTATTCTCTTTCTCTCTCTCTCTCTTTCTCTCTCTCTCTCATTGTTTCTCTCTCTTAAAAAAAAAAAAAAAGAAAGAAAAAGAAAAACCCTAGAGATCTGAAGAACACTGTTAGGGACCCACCACTCTGGCCTAGGCATGGACTCCTCCTTCTAGGCCAAGGTTCCATCCTTGTTCTAGGTACCAGAATGCAGGAGGATTCAGAGAAGAAAGCACAAAGGGCACAAGTTGTTCTTAAGTTCCCAGAATCTGTCACATCCTACTGGCCAGAATAAAGGAGGTTGGAAAATACAGACTTTCTTATAATAACCAGCAAGAGATGCTACAAACTCCACTACTATAACAGAGGGGATGCTTGGGAAATTAAGGACAGTTGGGTGTCTTCACTGCCCCAGGGAACTGAAAACAAGCCCTAGAATGACAGTTATGGATGGCCTGGGCAGTCATTACAGATTAAAGCAATAACAAAAAAGTCCAGGGGAAACTGTTTTGGGCAGTTGGGGCACTGAGGATTAAACACAGAGCTGCTCTACACTCAGCTACATCCCCAGTCTTTTTTATTTTTTATTTTAAAACAAGATCTTGCTAAATTTCCAAGGCTGGCCTCAAACTTGAGATTCTCCTGCCTCAGTCACCCGAGTACCTGGCATTATAGGCGTGTGACACCACCATTCCTGGCTCAAGAAAGAGATTTTTGAGGGGAAAAAAGTGGACCTGAAAGATTAGGTGATGTGTTTGACCCTACCAGAGGCACTGGTTCTAGTGGAGAGTTTGGGGGAAAAATAGTGATAGATACTTAGAAAATGAAACTTTTTTTTTTAATAGAGGGACAGTGAACGAGAGAGAGAAAGACAGAATCAATTTTTTCTTATTTAGCTTTTCACTGCTCTGACACTTAGTTTGTGTATGTGGTGCTGGGGTTTTAGCCTGAGTACTCGCACATGCCAGGCAAACTCCAAGCCACTCTATCCCCCAAGAAATGTATTTTTAAAGGAAATATTGCTGACATGGCACCATGTGCCTGTAATCCCAGCAACTCAGGAGGCTAGAAGAGAAGGATCACAAGTTTAAGGCTAGCCTCAACAATTGGCAAGGCCCTAAGCAACAGAGTGAGACAATTTCTATAGCTGAAGATCAAGAAATAGCAAGTTTAAATTAATATTAAGAGGGCTGGATCGGTGGCTCAGCGGTATGGGCACTTGCCTGGCAAGCATGAGGACCCAGGTTCAAACCCCAGCACCACGTACACAACAAAGTTGGAGCAGCTAAGGCCATGTGAAAAACTAAATAAAGTTGTTTCTGTCTTTCTCTGTCTCTCTCATTGTCCCTCTCTCTTTAAAAAAAAATTAATATTAAGAAATGTAGAGGTGCCTGTAATCCCAGTGGCTCAGGAGGCTGAGGCAGGAAGATCGCAAATTCAAAGCCAGCCCCAGCAACTTAGTGAGGTTGTAAGCAATTTAGCAAGACCCTGTCTCAAAAAAAAAAAAAAAAAGCTGGGGATATGGCTCAGTGGTTGGGTGCTCCTGGGTTCAATGCCTGGTACAGAAAGAGAAAGAAAGAAAGAAAAGAAGGAAGGAAGGAAGATGGAAGAAAATGTCAATCAAAGCAGCTAAGGAATCAGAAATCATTGTCTTGCATAGAGAGGGGTAAGAACAGGGGTTTTCTGCATAAACCTTTGACATTTTTTTCTTTCCTTTTTTGGTACTCGTGATTGAACCCAGAGGCACTTTACCACTAAGTTACATCTCCAGTCCTTTTTTTTTTTTTTTGTAATACAGAGTCTCACTAAGTTGCTTAGGGCCTTGCTAAATTGCTGAAACTGGTCTTGAACTTTCGGTTCTCCTGCCTCAGCCTCCCAAAGCACTGGGATTACAGGTGTGCACCACGACACCCAGCACCTTTGACTTTTTTTTTTTTAAGAGAAAGAATGAGGGGCTGAAGCAATGTCTCAGTGGTTACAGCGCTTGCCCAGCATGCGCAAGTACACGGGTTCAAACCCCAGCACCCACGTACACAACTAAGTGTTGGAGCAACGAAAGCCATGTGGAAAAACTCAATAAAAAATTGATTCTCAAAAAAAAAAAATTGATTCTCTCTCTCTCTCTCTCTCTGTACTTCTCTCTTTAAAAAAAAAAAAGACAGAGAGAAAATGAGAGAGAGAGAGCCCATTTTATTTATTTATTTATTTATTTATTTATTTTTGTTTTTCCTACACTTAGGTGTGAATGGGTCCTGAGGTGAGAAACCAGGTCCTTGTGCATGCCAGGCAAGTACTCTAAAGCTGAGCCATCTCTCCAACCCCCATCTTCGACTTCTAAAACAATGAATGTAAATACTCTTTGATAAATTTTTTAAAGAATTAATGGAAGTTTTGCCCAACATAGTGGCACACACCTGTAATCTTAGCAATTTGGCAAGCAGAGGCAGGAGGATCACAAAGTTAGCCTCAACAATTTAGCAAGGCCCTCAGCAACTTAACAAGACCCTGTCTCAAATAAAATATAAAAAGGGGCTGGGGAATGTGGCTCAGTGGTTAAGCACCCCTGGATTCAATCCCTGGTACCAAAAAAAAAAAAAAATTAATGAAAGTTTTCACTAAAAAATCTGCTTCCCCAGTCAAAACTTTATACTCGTTAATAATGGTAATAGTAATCATGCTATATGGATTGTACCAAACCTGTGTTTTCTTTTGTAAATTTTTCTTTCTCCACCTATTAAAATCTTTTAAAGCCTCAAATAATAATCTTAAGTGAAGAAGAAATACCATTTATTGTTTGTACTTCTTTGAAAGCCTTCAAGTTGTCACTCTATTTTTTTTTAGATATTTTTCTTAACTGTTGTCTCAACATCAATTTTTCCATTGAATCAAAGTATGAATAATTCATAGTGGTGAAATAAATGGGATTAGTGACTCTAGCTTTCAGAGTGTACAAATCTCTTTATTAGGAAAGAGATAGTTTTCCAATGCCAATCCCCAGGAAAAATGACCCAACAGGCAGAGCTAGCTGGTGTCCAGGTTCTATGATCCAAAAGTTTTAGTAAATGTAGGTCATGTCATCAAACGGATGGCACCTCTGCCATCGTGGCAGCTGCCTTCCTTTGGCTCATCCCAGTGCATCCCACCATATCGTCTCCTAACCTATCTGTATTTTCAGCAACCACAGCCCTACTCTCAGATGCTTTGTAGAAACAGCCTCATTATCTGTAGTGTTGTAACAGCAGTTAGAAACCGAATGACATTCAATTAAAATGATATTAGCAGCTCAGGAGTGATTTTGTTTAATTTACTCCTACTCAGATGTAAAAACATTAGCGACTTTTTTAATTGGACCTCATAATGTCTAACTCCTACTCAGATGCAATGAAATTAAAGACTTTGGTGCCTAAATACCGCTTAATTTACTCCTACCCATCTATAATGACATTAAAGATGCTTTAGGGTAGATATTGTTTCCAATCAATTTTATTCAAAAGAAATCTGAGCTCACAGGTACTATTATTAAGCACATAATAAAATCACACAAGAAATATATCTTTACAATTGGGGATAGGGTAGTTTCTAGTAATATTAAAAAGTAATCATTTTCATTTTAATGCAAGGATATTAAAAAGTAATATCTTAAATACAAGATTTGGTAAAGTTTCCAATTGTTTAAGCAAATATGTGATACCCAACGTTAAATAAATGTGTATTGTTACATATAGGCTTGAAGTATATTTTAGTCAATTACAATACATGATTGACTTATGTTAGATAGGAAATTTTACCTTAAACATAGCTTAGAGAAAAGCAATTTTCATGTGATTCCAATGTTAATTTTTTTTGAGAAAGAGTAAGAGAGAAAGAATCAATTTTATTTATATTTTCATCTGTTTTTTGCTTTCCCAACACTTAGTTGTGTATGTGTTCTGGAGTTTGAATCTGCATTCTTGCACATGCCAGGCAAGTGTTCTACCCCTGAGCCCCAGCTCCAGCCCTATTAATATATTTTTTTAAAAAAATCCATTCCTTGGGGCTGGAGTGGTGGCTCCACGGTTATGGAGCTTGCCTGGCATGTGCAAGTACACGAGCTCAAACCCCAGAAACACGTACACAACAAAGTCTCAGAGCAATGAAGGCCATGTGAAAAACTAAATAAAAATTGTTTCTCTCTCTCTCTCTCTCTCTCACTGTCCCTGTCTCTTAAAAAAAAAAAAATCTAGGGGTTGGGGATTTAGCTCAGTGGCAGAGCACTTGCCCAGCATGCGCAAGGCCCCAAGTTCAGTCCTCAGCCCTAAAAAAAAAAAAAAAAAAAAAAAATCTGTTATTTTAGTTTAAAGGATGATATTTCTTTAGTCTTTATTTTCCTGCAAATCTTGTTTTAAACACAGCAAAATTTTTAATCTTTATGAGCTTGAAATAGAGTAGTTATTCAGCAAATGCTGAAAGGTGAACTAAAAATTATTATCGATGCTGGGCACAGTAACACACGCCTGTAATTCCAGCAGCTTGGGAGACCTAAGCAACTTAGCAAAACCCTGTCTCCAAAAAAAAAAAAAAAGGGCTCAGGGGTTGAGCACCCCTGGGTTCAATCCCTGGTATCAAAAATAAAAGTTATTATTAAATAATACCTAATATTTACAAAGTCTCTACCATGTGCCAAATAAGGGTCTAGACATTTGAAATGTATTGACTAGTTTATTCCTTTGAATGAAGTAATATTAAGCTATTTAATAGGAAGTAAAAAAAATGATGAAAAATAAATCTACGTATAGTCGGAAGAATGAATGGATACTGCTGTTATAACTCTTTAGGTTGCCTTTATTTTGGGAAGCTTTTGAAGCACTTATAAACTTAGACCTTAAAATATGTAAATCTCCCCCAAATAATTAATTGACAAAATTTGATGGTAGAATTAGCAAGTGTGCAATGAACACACAAATGCTTATAAATGTATCTGCACATACATGGGATCATTCAGCCCAGAAATATGGTTTCTTTGGTTGTATATTTAGGAATAATTTCTCAAGATGTTTTCTTTGAAAAAAATTAATAGCGTTTTAAAAGATCTAACATTAATGGTATGGACAGATTCTCTCTGCAGCTAAAACATCCTGGTCAAAGCTTCTGGTGTGCTCACAGATGCTGACAGCACTCCAGAAGACGCTCACTATCTCCAGGACTGCTTTGGCTGAAATTCGCGGCTCCTCTTGGCAGAGAGGCAGGGGCTAAGGTTGAAATGTGTTTTAAAAAAAATAACAGATGTCAAGGTATCAAGGCAGTTGTATGGCATTTTGAGTTTGAATCCTCTCTCCACCAATTGGTGGTTTTATCTTCAGGAGGATATATATATATATTGTACTAGGGATTGAACTAGGTGCTTAACCACTGAGCAACATTATATTTTGTGACAGGGCTTCACTAAATTGGGAGGCTGGCTTTGAACTGGCGATCCTCTTGCCTCAGCCTCCCAAGCCACTGGGATTGCAGGTATGCACCAGCACATCTGGCTTTAGCAGAGTATTTTATTGTCTCATCCTCAGTTTCCTTATCTCAATGAGAATTCTAATTCCCAAATGTACTGCTCAATTTATATTCCCTATGTGGTTGAATGTCATTGAATTAATTTATAAGTGTTTGATCCAGACTCTTAGGAGAAATCATCCTAGATCTCTTTCCCTCTTTCTCTTTCCTCCCACATTCAATGAATCATCACCAAATCTATTTTAGCTCCTATTACTCAGAGCATCTTAACTGCAATGTGACACTACAGAATATATAAGAGACAAAGGCAGCTGTCCATCACCTTCAGTCTCCCAACATTTATAGAGTCCTAGCCTTTTGTCAGAAGGTCTAGGGTGCCAGGGCTAGTCTCAAGGAGCTTCCTGTCCAACGGAGAGATAAGCAATGAAATGCTGATTTCAATGACATGACAGGCGTCTTACAGCCCTGCAATGATGGGGCCATTCCTTATTACAGGCATTATCAAGTAGGAGTGCATCTGGCTGCAGGTAACAGAGCACCTAACTACAGTGATTGCACCAACTATGGCTTTACTTACCTCAAATAACAAAACGTACCCAGGTAAGGGCGCCAATTCTGCTGCACCAACTCAAGGAATTTGTAAGATCATTCTAACTTTCTCCTTTGCCAGGGTATGGCCTTTGTCCCCATGGTCCAAAAATGGCTCCACCACCTCCAAGTATACCAGCTGTGACCAAGGAGGGGAAAAGTTGGAAATATTTCTCCACATCTAATTGAGATTCTACAGGTGACCAATATCTTTTCTAACAAACCAATAAGCTGCCTAGGGTGAAAACAGTCAGTTTCAGATGCTTGTTAAAATTTCACTGATTTACACCTTTACCAAATTTATTTAATACTTACTAAATTACCTGCTAGGCCTTTGGTAAGTAATTACTGATCGCTTGTTCAAAGAGTGAATAAAAATGGTTTTAAAAGAACTAAATTTGCAATATTTTATGTAATTATGATATTTATACAGCTATAACAATCATTTTTATAAAATTTATTTTTATGCCAAGGTTTTTTTTAACTATCTGGATTACTATTGAATAAATAGCTGCTTCATTTCAACATGGAATACAGAGTTGCTTAGTATGATTAGTATGAAACCACTAGATAGCAAATCAATGCCTACAAATTAAGTGTCTAGTATAATCCTGACTTATTGTCATGGTAAGTGCTCACTGGGATCTACAAACATTTAAAATTGAATCAAAGGGGCAGTTTTGAGAGAATCAATCTAAATTCTAGGAGTAATAGTCATCCTGTCTTGTGACTTTATCTCTGAACAACATATGCCTTCCTCAGTTTGCAAAGACATAAGCGCCAATTACCCCAATTACTCCCAAAGAGAAATTTGTAGTTAAAGCATACCAGTATAAACTCAAAACTTTTTGGAAATCCAACAAGCCATGTTCACACATTCTAAACAACAGAGTGAAACAATGTTTTGTTTTTTGTTTTTGTTTTGGTGTCAGGAACTGAACCCAGCGAGGCTTAATCAGTGAGCCACATCCCCAGCTCTTTATATTTTTTGTTTTGAGACAGAGTCTCACTAAATTGCTGAGTGCCTCACTAAATTGTTCAGGCTGTCTTTGAATTTGTGATCCTCCTGCCTCAGCCTCCCAAATTGCTGGGATTATAGGTGTGTACCACCACACTCAACTTGAAACAATGATCTTTGCATGGATCAAAGTGTATGCTGTGGTAAAAATACAACAAAAAGACATCCATAGAGAGGGAGATTTTGCCTCTTTAAGAGTAATGATTCATTATTTTTTAAAAGATCAGGATTAGGGGTGTTGATCATGAACTATAGCTATGGGAAATAAGACCAAAAGAATCAAACTAACTTCAGAAATTATATGCATAAAGATTACATCAGGCCCTGGAGCAGTGGTTCAGCAGTTGGAGCACTTGCCTAACATGTGCAAGGACCCAAGTTCAAACCCCACCACCACATACACAACTAGGTGTCAGAGAAACAGAAGCCAGATGAAAGAATAAATAAAATTGATTCACTCCCTCTCTCTCAAAAAAAAAAAAAAGAAAGATTATATCAGACATACTAGAAATAATAATTTGTGTTTGTACATAAAGGGACAAAATTTTAAAAATAGTAATAGTAGGACAAGGAGGAGTAAAGTTGCCAGCAGTCGAAGGAGCAGTAGTAGTAGTAGTGGTGGGGTAGGAATCCACCATAACATTGGTACCACTGCGGGTACTGGTCCACTGGGGAGAAGTAGTTCCCCAGTGCTCTGTTCATGTATTTTGGTACAACTCCTCCTGAAAAGTTCTCCCACAGTGACTTCTGGGAGTTCCCAGGACAATCCTCCCTTGCTTTTAACTCTGAGGGCTTCCTGCCATTTCCTTCCCTATGGACTGAATATTTGTGGCCCCCAAAAGTCACGTATTGATTGGGTTATGAGAGCTTTAACCCAGTCAGTGAGTTAATCCCCTGTTAAGGATCAACTGGCAGCTGAAGGCAGGCAGGGTGTGGCTGGAGGAGGTGGGTCACTGGGGGCTGACCTTTTAAGGTGTATATCTTGTATCTGACAAGGCGTCTCTCTCTGCTTCCTGGCAATGCCTTGAGCTGCTACCTCCATCACACTCTTCCACCATAATCTTCACCCTCGAGCTCCAGGGATCGGAGCTGGCCTTCTATGGATGAAGACCTCTGAAATGGTGAGCCCCCAAATAAACTTTTCCTCCTAAAATTGTTCTCTTAGTCATAGCAGCAAAAAAGCTAACTAAAACACATATTAAATCCCTAACCTCCAACGTGGTGGTATTTGCAGGTATGAACGTTGAAAAGTAATTAGGTTTAGATGAGGTCATGAGGGTGGGCCCCCATAATGAGATTAGTGTCCTTGTGAGAAGAAGAGGAGAGATCAGAGCAAGTTCCCCTGGCCCCACGTGAGGACACAATGAGAAGACAACCTCCTGTGAGCCAGGAGGAGAGCCCTCATCAGGACCCAAATTTGTAGGCACCTGGATCGTGGACTGCTATCCTCCAGGTCTACAAGAAAGAAATGTCTGCTGTATGTAAGCCACCCAGTCTGTGATATTTTAGGATAGCAGCCCAAGGTGACTAAGACACCCCTCTTGTTCATCCCCCATGGCTGTGAGGGAAAGTCAGGCTTCCAAACGCCACAAAGGCCCAGATATCGGCTGCTGTCCCTGCTTGAGCAATAGGAAAGGGTTTTACTGTCACATGAGTTCTATAGCAGGATCTGATTCAGTCACCTGAATCCTCTAGTGACATACTCCTAGAGAGGCATCCAATGTTTTCCAGCCAACTGCAGTCCTTCCCCACCCCACTACTGAGGATCAAACCCAGGGCCTTGAGCATGCTAAGCAAGCACTCTACCACTGCATCCCCAGCCCTTCAGTGTCTTTTGAACCATAGCCCTGCTCTGTAGTAATCATGCACAAGTCCCCGCAGCCTGGGCCAGAAAACAGCCTCTCCTGCCTTGTCTTTGCTCAGATTGTTTAATGCTTCCTCTCCATATTGTGTCCTGAAACTATCTAAGAACCTAGCATACGGAAGGCCCCCAAATATGGTAAAGGTTTATGGAATCAGTGAACACACAAGCCTTGTTTTTGCGAAGGCCTTTTTTTTTTTTCAGGGCTGAGGATCGAACTCTGGGCCTTGCACTTGCTAGGCAAGAGCTCTGCCACTGAGCTAAGTCCCCAACCCTTTGCGAAGGCTCTTTAGCTAAGAGATTCCTTGGCTAGCAGGGAGTCATTTACAAGGTAGGAGGATGTGTACTAATAGGCCCATCTCACAGATGGAGAAACAACGGAGGTGTGAAGAGGCTCAGTTGACTTGCCTGGGACCCCCATTGGCTCATTCCTTGACTGTGTCACTTAGCTTTCTATATTACATGTGTAAATCATCTCTTGACATTGAACAGCTTTTTAGCTTGGTATTTATTCAGGAAAATGGCAGGGGGGGTGACAGTCTAAAGAGATTAACAAATAAGTTCATGGTCAAAAAAAAGTTCAGTTTTTGAAAGTCTATGACCACACTCCCCCCAAAGAACGCCCAAGGGCACTCAAGCTATTTACTGCCCCTTAGAATAAGAAGAGAGTGAGAGCCTTGTACAATTTCCCACACTGCCTGACCCAGCAAGCTTTTACAAGGAGAAAGAAACTCTCTATGAGCCTCTGGGCTGATTTCTATGCCTCTGAATGCTCAATTGTCAGACAGGATTCCAGGGAATATAAATATATAATTATACTGCATTACAGAAACCAAATAGGTTGGGCTTTTGGTGAGAATCTGTTTTATTATGATCCTCAATTTTCAAGTCAAATGGTTTAGACTTTGGATTTCTAATGTTTTGTGGCAATACAAATTTTACCTTCCTAAAGCTGCTTTCATTTAAAGTGCTTAAAGACGGGATAATGTAAGTTCTTTATTGCACAGTTTTTTAAATGTATTTTCCTGTGTCACACAAATAACTACATTTTAGGATTAGCCTCCACAAATAATTTAATGGGTCTATTTCTCTGTGTAATAATAAAAAAAAAAAATCCTGGCACTTGCGTAGATACCACCCATTTAAGAATTCCTCGGTGAGCTGGAAAGAGCCTCACTGAGGAGGAGCTCTGTGCTTCCCTGTGTTATGTCCATTCCCGGGTTTTCATGCTTCCTTTATCAGCCGGGATCCTATTGGTTTAAGGACCAGAGAATTTTAAAACCTTCTTGATATATTATCCCCAGGCATTCTCACTTGCATGGAAAAGACATAAACTGCAACAATGGACAGAGGAGTTAATGTCACATAGGCAAGGGCAAATATCAAGCCGGAAGTGAGGCTTCATGACTCCTTGACCCACGCCAGGGTTACCGAGTCTCCTTACTATTCTGATAAGCAAAGACACTGTATCCATCCATATGATAAATGTATATCACAGGCCCTCAGCAACTGGGGAGGACCATGAAAGTCCTATTTTCATAGTTGCCTATTGAAGCTGTGGATGGCCTTTGGCCTCCTACTGTGGGTCTTCAGGGTCCTCCCACGCCTGGCTTCCTTTCTTTTCATCTCCTTCCCTCTTGAAAGTAGAAACCCTCATCTTTGAAGACCACACTGGCTCTCTGCTACGGGAATCTCTGGCTTCCAAATGCAGCAGAGACAGGAGGAGAGAGCAGCCTCATATTAGAAGACTGCGTCTCCATGGTGTCCCACCCAAGCTGGGCAGAGCGCGCTTGGGCTGATCAGCTGTTAGGAGCCCTTGGAGTGATGAGACAAAGCAACCAGCACACAGCATTGTTTTGTTTTCTTTGTTAACTTTCCCACTGGTTATCTTAGAAATGGGGTTGGCACAAAGCAGGAGACAGAAAAGAAAATGCAACCATCTAGACTGGGTTGAATTTTTTTCTCATAACTAAAATTTTTTGTGGTAGAAGTTCATACTTGGTGAAACCTTTCCAGATGCCCTCTCCCCGTCCGGATGTTTTCTCTCCTTTCTCCAAGCTCTGTTGGTCCCTGCTTATGCTGTTATTGCAATTTTTTGCATTGCTGTTACAGCATAGCCATTTCAGTACTTGTTCTAGTCTCTGGCTAGACTGTAAGCTGCCTGAGGAAGGGAACCAGAGCTTTGGTACCTTTGTGTTCCCATATCACCAAGCCCAAGATGACATCCATGGTTTGTAATGAACACTCATCGAACTGAGATTTGCTAGTTTACTTACAAGATATTTTGGCTATCTCTGTCACCCGAGCAGCCACCAGTGGTTTGCTTAGAGTCTATAGAAAGTGCTGAGAAAAAAGTATTGATTTGGAGTTTCAAAACTAATTGGAGATAAATGTAGTGATTATTTTAAGATTGGAGATTGCTTATTAACTCCTTTCTAACTCAGAAAAACTGTCCATTTTCTGAAATAAATTGTTATTTTAATGCACCTTGTGACTACTTCTGGGCAAACTGTAATTTAAAAGTTGGAAAAAGGACCCAGGCATTGTGGTACTTTCTCAGCCCAGAGACTGACACAGGACGATCCCAAGTTTGAGGCCAGCCCAGACCCTGTCTCAAAATAAAATAAAAAGAGCTGGGGATGTAGCTAAATGGAAGAGAACTTGCCTCACATGCACGAGGCTCTAGATTCAATCCCTAGTAACACACACATACTCACACACCCACATACACACAAAGTAGGAAAGAGCTATACATTCTCCCTTAAATCCTTTTTGAGAATCGGTTGCACATGTGAGGCCCTGGGTTTGATCCCCAGCTTCACAAAAAGGAAAAGGAAAAAAAAAAAAAAACCTGGGGTTTTTATACAATCAGCTCTCTATGTCCACAGGCCCCACATCCACAGAGTCAATCAACAGTGGATCAAAAATATTCAGACAAAAAAAAAGAATTGTAGCTGTACTAAACATGTACAGACCCTTTTTTGTTATTATTCTCTACACAATATAGCATGACAACTATTTGTATGGCATTTACATTGTGTAAGGTATTATAAATAACCCAGAAATGGGAGTAGTGACACATATTTATGATCCTAGTGTCTCAGGAGGCCGAGGCAAGAGGATCACAAGTTTGAGGCCAGCCTCAGCAACTTAGTGAGACTCTGTCTCAAAATTTAAAAATAAAAATTTGGGATGTAGCTCAGTGGTAAAGAATCCCTGGATTCAGTCCCCAGTACCAAGAAAGAGAGAGAGAGAGAGAGAGAAAGCAAGCACATGGAGGGCGTATATGTTATATGCAAATAATATTTTATGTGAGGGATGTGAGCATCCTCAGATTTTGGTAACCATGGGTGTCCTGGAATCACTCACCCATAGATCCTGAGAGACTACCATAGATACGTAAAAACTTTAGAAGATTGGACTTTAAAATGTAAATACTAGTAATTGATCCTCATCATCCAAGGGCTGGATGATGCAGAAGTAGAATTTTTCTGTTCAGCCAGAAACGATGGCACATGCCAGTAAACCCAGCTCAGGCAGGAGGATCGCAGGTCTGAGGACAGCCTCAGGACCTTAGCAAGGCCTTAAGCAACTTAGAAAGATCCTGTCTCATAATAAAAAATAAAAATGAGGGGAAGGGAATAGGAAGGATATCAAGGAGACCAGAGGGAAGGAGTATGGGGGAATCTAATCAGAGGGGAACCTTCGACTTCCATGAGAAGTCCAATTAACTTGGGGATTAAGTAGGGGGAAACATGGAACCATGGGGAACCCAAGAGGAGAAACCATGGAATGACATCAGCCTTGGCTTGTTCTGTCATTGTACATTTGTTCTTGATTGTTTCATGATGAATTCCCTCCTAATTGTAAGACCATGTTTAATGATTAAAAAAAAGAGAGAGAAAAAAATATAAAATAAATAAAAATAAAAATGGTTTGGGGATATGGCTTAGTGGTCAAGCATCCTTGGATTTAATCCCTGGTACCAAAAAATAAAAACAATTTTTCATATTTTAAAAGTGGTAACAGCAAAATTTTAAAAGCTTCAGGTCCTAAGAAACCTAGATAAATCTTTTTTAAAAAAAAAAAAAAGAAATATTTAAGGAAATAGTGACTGAGAATTTTCCAAAACTGGTGATAGATATCAATCCACACAGCTTAAAAGCCCAGAAAACCCTGAGCAATATTAGAAATGAAAACAAAACACATAGCTACCTTATAGTGAAACTATAGAAAACAAAAGTATGAGAGAATCTAAAGATGCTACCCAAGAATAGACTCCCTATGCACTCAATGTTAGTGCACCCCTCCCCTCAAGCTGAAGTAATAAAAAGGTCACCAGACACCCTCCCAAAAAAAAAGAAGGAGGAGGAGGAGGAGGAGGAGAAAAATTCTGCTGTTCGAAAATGAACAAAAGAGCCACACGGAGACTCAGGAAATCAAGGGTAAAATGTTTTCCCTCATATGTGGAAGCTAGAGCAAAATAAGTGAAAGAAGGCAGTGAGAGAGAGAGAGAAAGAAAAAGAAAGAAAGAAAGAAAGAGAAAAGACTATGTTGAGAGCCTTATTTTCCGGATAATTCCAAGGCAAAGAGGATGAGACAGAATTTTGCATTAAAAAAAAATTACTCTAGAAACTTTAAGTGACTGGTTTCAAATATCTCTGACCATCTGGCTGGAAATTAGCTTCCACAGCGAGCAGCTTACAATCAGGTATAGTGGGGACTCTGGTCTCAAGCAGGACTTCATGGACGGTAGCAGCCATGCACATCACCTGAGATTTTACCAAAATGCAGATTCTGGTTCAGAAGTTAGAGGTGGGGCCTGAGATTCTGCTTGTCTCGGAAATTCCAAGGTGAAATTAATGCTGGTCCAGAGACTGCATTTGAGAACTGAAGCTTTAAGACACCAACCTTCAATGACACTGCGTCCTGATGGGTGGTCTTTAAGAACTGACTGCAGGACAGGCAGCTCCCAGTGAGGGTTACTTCCTGGTTCAGCACTTTGGGATTAGATGCCCATGATTCTTCCAAAGGCTATGTCAGAAGTTGTCAATCCAGGCAGATGCAATGCTGGGGGACAGCAGAATCCAGAAATAAACAGAAGTTTGGAGGTTAAAAAAAAAAAGTGTGAATTAGAACACATGCAATAGGGAATCCAGAAGAACAATGATAATGTCTATAAAATGGCCAAGAAAAATAAGTAGAAGCAAAGTAGGCAAAATGGGGCAAACCTGAAGCTAAGGAGGTACACTTTAGATCCGCATGGGGGACGTTATCTTTATGTGCTGTCTGGTTGCTTCTCTTGGTCACAGGAAAGCTTTTAAAATGGCTCAGCTGAGTCAGTCAGACAACAATAATTCAGAAATAAGCTGAGCAATACAAAGCTTCTGTAGAAGGTCAACAAATCGTTGGAGCCAAGCGTTTTTCTGAATTCAAACTTTTTTGACTTGTGCACTATATACTATATAATACCCCCAAGAGTGTCTAGGGAGAAACACCCTATAATCAAAGCTATTAATACTTTTAAGCTAAGCATATGACTGTTTAGTCACATTAAGTAGGAAAATAAGAAATCTAAATAGCCTCATGTCTATTCAGGTCAAATTTTGCTGCCAAATGAGTTTAGTTCAAGTCAAATTTTGTCACCAAATGGGTTACCAAAAAAGGTGATTTTTCAATGCTTTCAACACTCCAGAATTATAGTTTAAGTGTGCATGGACTTTTTTATACACCTCAGTTTCCTATTAGGCACCTTCAACCTTCAACCTTCTTTAGACAAGCACTGCTAATTTTGAGGAAAATTTTTTTCTTTTTTAAAGAAAAAGGGGACAGTGAGAGAGAGAGAGACAGAGAGAATCAATTTTTATTTAGTTTTTCACATGGCTTTCGTTGCTCTGAGACTTTGTTTTGTACGTGGTGCTGGTGTTTGAACTTGCGTACTTGCGCATGCCAGGCAAGCGCCGTAACTGCTGAGCCACCGCTCCAGCCCCAAGATTTTTTTTTTAATTAGAGCTTGAACCCAGGGATGCTTTACCACTCTGCTGATCTACATTCCCCAGTCCTTTTTATTTTTTATTTTGATTTTATTTTAAGACAGAGTCTTGCCAAATTGCTGCCTTGCTAAGTTGCTGTGGCTGACAGAACATGTGATTCTCCTGCCTCAGCCTACTGAGTTGCTGGGATTACAGATGTGTGCCATCAGGCTGAGCTGGAATTCAGGCATTAACCAATCATTAATTTGACATAGGATTATAGCATGCAGCTAGATTCTAATTAAGTGGGGAAAGATGAAATGGTTCAGTTCAATCACATAAATTTTACCTAGCCATAAGTTGTGTCTTTTCTTTGAATTAACCTAGATTTTTTTGTTAAAGAGAGAAAGACACTGAGAGAGAGAGAGAGAGAGAAAGAGAGAGACAGAGAGAATCAATCTTCATTGAGTTTTCCACATGGCTTTTGTTGCTCCGACACTTAGTTGTGTATGTGGGTGCTGGGGTTTGAACCCATGTACTTGTGCATGCTGGGCAAGTGCCATAAGCACAGAGCCACCACTCCAGCCCCTGAATAAACCTAGATTTTAAAGTGTTTTTGCAGTCATTATCTCATTCTATGTGCATTAACTTCTATTTTTTAAATTTAAGTTAATTTAACTTTTTTGGTTGAGGAAACAGAAGTTCAAAGTTCTTGTCCAAGGTCATAGAGTTGAAAAGAGGAAGAACTGGGAATCGGAGCCAGAACAATGTTCAAATTAGATTTTTTTTTTTTTTAAGAGAGAGAGTGTGAGATAGAATCAGTTTTATTTAGTTTTTCGTGGACTTTCGTTGCTCAGTCACTTCATTGTGTACGTGGTGCTGGGGTTTGAACCCTCATACTTGCACATGCAAGGCAAGCGCTGTAACCACTGAGCCACTGCTCCAGCCCCAAATTAGATTCTTTCTATGAAATAATGATTAGAAAATAACAGTAGACAATGGTGATTCACTGTGAAAATGGTAAGATGAATAAGAGAAAATGTATGTGCTTTTTATTACAACGATTGGATTTCATCTGATGAAGCTAATAGGCCAACTTTGAAGCAAATGTTCAGCTTGATAAAAATACTGTAATCCTCGAGGTGTTGTCACTGCCTCTGTAATTCCTAAATAGTCACAAGAAGTCCTGGACTCGAAATCCCCAGACTGAGTTTGCTCGGGAGTGATAGAAGGAGTAAAGGGTCAATTCCACAAACATGCATTGCATACGCTGTCTAGCTGACAGGAGGCACTCAATACCTGCTAAATGACTGAGTAGATCCCCTATAATTATGAGATTTCCTCCTGTCATTTGGACTTCTCTCCTTGTGTTGCTTGAGTAGCAACATTACCTAAAACAAACATCTGAATCAAAGCGTGGGAGTAAGGTTAATTTGCTTTAAAGACTGAATCAGGGAGTTGTTTTAAAAAAATGATGCCACCGCTTCAAGAGAAATATAGTGTTGTGCACAAGCAAAATGGAAGCTGAAGCATACCGTCCGTTGATCTTTGCTAGGCAGTTTCTCATCACTCACACTTTACTTTTTCTGAGAGAAAGCCCCATTGGTTATACCAGTTGTGCGCGCTGACTTTGCCTGGTGCGGCATACTCTAGCAACGTTCTGCTAGCATGCATACCTCACTCCTGGCAACCATACTCCTTCTTATGTTATACTTAACAAAAGGTGTTCATGAATCAGCTCCAAATCTCAGTTCATATTTAGATGACTCATTTTCTTCAACTGAACAACAGTCCACAGTTACAAATGCCAAACAGGAAGGGCACATCTGTGAAAAACAAGGCTCTTCAGCTGGAAGAATGAATAATGACGATGTGTGGGTTGTGCTTTCTATACAGCAAACTCTGGGAAGGCCTTTCTGTGATAACAATTGAAGAGGCTTTGTGTTCCCACTCACCTCCCACACTCTTTTGTATAGGTAGCTCCACAGGGGAAAGGGAGATGGGTAAAGATTCTTGGGTCATTAGAAACTCAGGTATCGATTCAGAATCTCAAAATCTTGGAATAGAATTTTTTTTCCCATCACTTGTAGTTTTTAGCATAGAGTAAATCCTAGAGATGAGTGTTTTCCTCAGGGACAAGAGTGCTTTTCCACTTAGAGTTTGAAATTCCCGATGGAAGCTTCTAGATAATGAACCACATACTTAAATAAAATACTGGTTCAATTTGGTATAATTAAGTTTTTTATGATTATGAAACAAATTCCATTTTCATTATAAAAATCTTATGTATGGATTTTCACATTTTTATTTCGCAACTTCAATCATTTTAGAAATGTGTGAGTTTGTTTCTAGTTTGAATCATCTGCCTGTGTGTTTGTGTGTGTTTATGTATGTGTGTGTTACTATGCTTTTTGTTCAGTAAAATAATAAAATCCGACTGTCTAAGAAGTCAGCAAATTAGCATACTTTGCTGTAATTTTTGACTCATGGTAACATTTATAACTTACTTTCTTTAGTTTATAGATCCTCCTCTGTTACTGTCATAAAATTGAGATAATAATAAAAACCCCTCCTTCCCATATGGAATTCCATTAACAGTTTGGCTACTGTGATTACTGCTACTGTTTCATCCATCATAGGAAGAGTTTGCTACTGAGGAAGAAGCTAACAGTATTAACCCTGGAACCTCCCACCTCCTCCCCCCACCCCAAACTCAATTAAACCAGCATCACACCAAGACACACACAAAAAAGCTGCCACCTATTTACATAACACAATGATCAAGTAATAAATCAACATTAATCATGAATGTTGCAACAAGTCACTGAAAATGATGTTTGACCTCACCATGGGCCGGACTCATCCACCCGTGAATAGCATTTATTTCCAACTGGGAGCAACTTCCCACTCCCAAGGACAGGGTCAAGCATTTCAGATACATATGACAGGTAGGTTTGATCTTTCCTTCCTGGTATCACTTACCTTTTTTCCTAACTCCATTACCTCCTAATTCTGAAACAATCTCATCATAGCACATATCTGATTTCCAACATCCCAAGAGTGTAATTGTTGGTTCTCTTCCAAGTCGTTCTCAAGGCATCTTACTGCACTAACCACCCCCCAATATAGAATTTAACTAAAAAAATGTAGCACAGTACTATATTCCCTTGTTCTGTCTACAGTTATTCTGTTTGAACACTTAAGGGAAATCTAGGCATAGTGACTCAAAAATCCCAGCAAACTGGAGAATGAGGCAAAACTGTCATGGAAGAAAAGATGTCTCCAGAGAAAAGGTCCAAGGAGCTCCCGGAGGAGAACGGGACCTCAACTCAGGACCAGTGGGGTCCTTGGCATATGTAATATAAAAGAAATTCAGTAGAGGGGTGGGGGAAGGTATTGAACAAATTGTATTGATGATTTGTGTGCATCTAGGAATATGTGACAACTAATCCCATCATTATGTAAAACTATAATGCACTAATAAAAAAATAAATTAAAAAAGAAGAATAGAATTTCAGCACAAGCCAGACAGAGGCATAGACAGAGGTTTATTTAGGAAGGTAGACACATATTCAAGGGAGAATGTAGGCTGTCTCAAGAGAGAGAGAAGCAGTCCCAACTTGAACTGGGGGTCCAATAATTATAGAAGGGCTGCATCATGGGCCGAATTGGAGGTGGATCCACCATGCAGTTGCACAATTTCACACCAGCTCTTCTGTGCTCGCGTATTTCCCTCCATTTACGAGACCTGAGGCCAAGGACACAGGCCAAAGGTGCTGGCCAAAGTCGCATTGCTCAAGATTTACGACTGTGCCTTCCGCATCTCAACTGGCTTGAGAGTGTTTCCCCCAAGATTCAATGTTTCTCTCTCTTTATCCTAAATCCCTATCTCAGAAAGATGGCAAGTTTGAGGTTAACTGAGCCTTGGCCAGAACTTGTCTTAAATATGAAGGTTTGAGGAATGTAACCGAGTAGTAGAGCGCCCCCTGGATTCAATTCCAGTCATATCAAAAATGCAAAAATCAAACTAATGAACATTAAGGAAAGAATTAAAGTTAATTTGGGGGGACATTACTCTCTGGGAAGTGCTTTATGAATTACAATTCTGTAGGGCAACGTCCTTGCTCTTGTTACAGAAGGAGCTGCCCCCGTGTCACTCCTGCCTGCCCTTCCCATACCTATCTTCTCCTGAGGTTTTCAGTTACAAAAGCTCATTTGTCCAAGTAGATTGATCAGCAGCAGCTTTGCTGTTAGGTTTGGAATGCAGCCATGGTTCAGCCGCAGCACCCTGAGGCGCTCTTGACATTTTTATCACACCACACATTTTAGGACATCCAGAAACAGGAGTGGATTTCTCTTCTTCTGTCCCGTTCTCTAGAATACTTCCCCACACCCTCCGCCTCACCCACAGTGCTATCCCTGTGTGTCCATCTGGGAAACTGCTATTTACACCTGAAGTCTACCCTCAAAGCAGGTCAACCCCTGAGAACTCCTCCCGGACAGCCCAGGCTGACTTCAGCCTTCTTCCCTGTGCCCCACTTCCCTCTGTCCACACTCTGTTTTGGAACATATCCCGGCCTTCACTTGTGTAAGCGTCTGTCATCACTAGACTATTAGGAACCAAGGGCTATGTCATTCCATTTGTATACAGAACCTAAAAAGTGCCTGTCATGAGAAGTAGTTGATAAAAACATGCAATGAATGAGTGAGCAGAAAATCTACAACAGAATCTAAAGGAGAGCAACTAGGAAGATCATTGTGTTTAAAGAATCAATGTTCTTCTATCAAGTCAAAATTAAACTGCCTTGCATTTGACTTCTCCTACTCAATTATTCCTCTGAATGTATACTGCTCCTTAACTGTTTGATGAACAGGGCAGATAGGTTGTTTGAATACCAGTTGGTCCCTCCTTAGTTAGTTAATTAAAATGAAGGTACTAAAAAAAAAAAAGTTATGACTAATCCAGTGTTTTAACAGAAAAAAGAGGAAATCCTGCTGAGTGAAGTTAGCTAAACCCAGAGACTCAAGGGAAGAATGTTTTCCCTCATTTGTGGAGGCTGAAGCTAAACCCAGGCTTGGGTGAAATGTTGTCAAACTCATATGTTTGACACAACAAAGGCGTAACAATACATAATCTAGGGGAACCATAGATATATAGGTGGGGGAGAGGGGAAAAGGAGAGAGGATAGGGAGGGATCTAGGGAGATAATCAACAATGTAGCATGCTCTTTACACCCCCCCATCCAGAAGACAAATAATACATATGCAATAATTTAATTCTGGAAAATTCACAGTCTAAATATTGTAGGGGTGAAATATAGAAGAATCAAGAGACTGCAGTGTAACTCTGGTTTAGGAGCAAATGCATATAATATTGCTACTTTATATGCATTTATGATTTACAATAACTCAACTCCTTAATATAAAAAATTTAAGGGGCTGGAGTGGTGGCTCAGAGGTTACGTTGCTTGCCTGGCATGCACAGGGATGCAGGTTCAAACTCTAGTACCATGTACACAACAAAGTGTCATGGCAATGAAAGCCATATGAAAAACTAAATAAAATTGATTTTCTCTCTTATTGTCCCATTGTCCCTCTCTCTTAAAAAAAAAAAGAAAAGTAAAGAAAAAAGAGGATATTTGTACACAAAAATCAGCCTGTGTCAGCTGGGCATAGTTGCCCACACCTGTTATCCTAGCAACTCAGGAGGCTGAGGCAGGAGGATCCTGAGTTCAAGGCCAGCCTGGGAAACACAGAAAGGCACTGCCTCAAAATAAAATAGAAAGGACTGGGGATGTAGCTCAGTGGTAGAACACCCTTGAGTTCAATTCACAGTACCCAAAACAACAACATCAACAAAATCAGCCTGTGTTGGACATAAATTACACATTATTACACTGATTACCTGCTATGTTCAATGACATGGAAGTTGAAAATGATAGAAATATGATATGATATTTAAGTTAGTATCTTACACAGCCATATGTTAACTATATGCCATTTCCCCCATGACAAGCTGATTAAATAACTTAGATAATGTTTTAACACACATAATTATAGAAAAAAATAGAATAAACTATGAATCATTCTGTCAACTTATGATTCAATAGAATAATGTATATCTTTCATGGTTATTAATATTTAGTGTCTTTCAGTAAATTAAAAAATCAAGCTTAACAAAGGTTAAAAATATCTGATGATACATAGATGATGATAGAAGTAATATATATTAATGAACCTTTGTATGACTGACTCTTTTTTTGGTTAATCATTCACAGAATGATGTCAGACATATATCAAGATTGTGGCTCTTTTTTCATCCAACCTTCCGGCATTTTATTACTATAGTTACCTGATTAATGGATGCAATAATATATATGGCATGATATGATATGTTCACATTAAATTTTAATCAAATATTGCTAAATTCAGAAAACATTAAGTAAATCATGACTGATGAAGCAATATTGCTGTACTGTCATATTGATGACTCTGAAACTTCACTACTGAGAGTAAAAGATTAAGCACAAGAAGTGAATTTTATGAGGAAATATAAGTATCTCAACTTCCACAGTTGCATTTTTTAATGCTTTGCAGCCATTCAGAGGAGACTCAAGATCCATCAAGTCTATTGGTGTCACAGATATTGCAATTCCCTTTTTTGATTTCAAAAATTGTATTTGCTGTGAAAGAGGAATCCATTCATTATCTGTGGGGGTTTGTTGCTTCTTATCCTGTCTTTTGTTTGTTTGTTTGCTTATCGTGATACTGAGATTTAACCTAGGGGTACTTTACCACTGAGCTACATCCCCAGCCCTTTTTATTTTTTTATTTTGAGACAGGGTCTCACTAAGTTTCTGGGTCTGCCCTCGAACTTACCATCTTCCTGTCTCAGCCTCTTGAGTCACAGGGATTATAATTGTGCACCACTGCAACTGGCTCTTACCATGTTTTAAACTAAAAGTCATTACCATTATTCTACTTATATGAGGTACCTAAAAAAGTCAAATTCATGGAAACAGTTTAATTAACAAGTTAATGGTAGTTGGAAAAGGCTGGCTCAGAGAGGGAGATGGAAAATTGTTGCTTAATGAATATAGAATTTCAGTTTTGCATGATGAAAAAGTTCTGGAGGGGGCTGGATCAGTGGCTCAGCGGTTGCAGTGCTTGCCTGGCATGTGCAAGGACGTGGGTTCGAACCCCAGCACAATGTACACAACGAGGTGTTGGAGCAGTGAAAGCCACATGAAAAACTAAATAAAGTTGATTCTCTCTCTGTCTCTCTCTCACTGTCCCTTTGTCTCTCTGAAAAAAAAAGAAAGAAAGAAAGAAAGAAAGAAAGAAAGAAAGAAAGAAAGAAAGAAAGAGTGAGTTCTGGAGATCAGTTGCACAACAATGTAAATATACTAACACTGATGAACTCTACATTTAAAAATGTTTACAATAGTAAATTTTGTGTTATGTGTGTTTAATCACAATTTTTTCGAAGTTGTATTTTAAACAGGCCTTAGAATCTAGTACTTATTCCTTCACTCTTAAGGTGAGAAGGCAATGAGACCTATCATTTGTTGAGTGACAAGCATGCCTAGACAGATAGACTTCTTGTGTAGAAGGCAGGTCTAATGGCAGCAGCCTCAGCCTAGGGCTTGGAGTAAGGTCTTAGTTGAGTGTGCAGTACCCTAAAGCAAACTTGACGTATCCATCACACACACAGTTTTTGTCTAGACGGCTTGATGAAGCGTTGGTGTGAGTTATCTTGTCTAATCTCACAAAGCCATGAAGGGGGCAACCTTATGCTGGGCGGGTGCATCCACATGAAACACCACAGACAGGAGTGGCGAAATGGTCCGTCAGGTTCCAGAAGTTGTGATCTTCTTACTCATGCTGGAAACCTCCAGTGCTCCTCCATGTCCCATTCTCCAATTCCTGGACTCCCAGAGGAAAACACTCAGCCCCACTTGCTGCCAAGCAGGACTATGTGACCCACATGGGTCACTCCAGGTCTCAGGCAGTGAGAAGCCAGGTGTTCCTGTTGCTAGGGAACTCTGGCATCCATGTGCTGAGGTAGTGAAACCAGGAGATTGGATCTCTGAGTCACCCTTGGAAGGCAGATGCCCGTACCACTCAACCTATAGCAGGCTTTGTGTGAGAAGTAAACTGCTGGATTGCAAGCCAAGGGACTTCAAGGATAATTACTTAAGGATTGCCTATCCTGGCCTGCCTGATTGGCTGCTGTTGATTGAAAGGTGGTTGATTAAAGTGAGTGCTGCAAGGGGCTGGAACGGTGGCTCAGTAGTTGGGGCGCTTGCCTGGCATAAGCAAGGACCCAGGTTCAAACCCAGCATCGCAGGCACAACTAAGTGTCGGAGAAACAAAGGCCAGATGGAAAAATAAATAAAATTGATTCTCACTTTCCTTCTCTCTCTCCTTAAAAAAAAAGGGGAGGGGGGTGGGAGGCTGGAGCGGTTGCTCAGTGTTTACAACGCTTGCCTGGCATGCACAGTGATCCAGGTTCAAACCCCAGCACCACGAACACAGCAAGTGTCTAAACAATGAAGGTCACATGAAAAACTAAATAAAATGGATTCTCTCTCTCTCTCTCTCTTTAAAAAAAAAAAGTTCGTGCTGCAAGCTAAAGTATTGGTCTGCTAGATAATATTTTTTTCTTTTTCCTTAGCCTCATCAACTCAAATCCATGTTTTACAACTATCTAGCATCCTAATTACCCAACTTCTCCCATATCACCTCCTTCTTCTTTTTTCCCCTGTTTTTCATAAAATGAATGAGATCTTCAGTCTCCTATTAGAATTTTCTAGAATCAGTTCATTTTCACTTTCCTCACATTGACCCAGGATAGTGTTCTTGATCAAGTGTGGCCCATCGCCAAAGAATACCTTACTGCAGTTTTCCTAAAACATGCTACTCAAAAGAAGTTACTTCACAAGTGATTATTTTAGCAGTTACGTATTTGTTGGAAAGTGTAACAGAAGAATATGGGTAAATATCACACACACTTGTGATATCATGTACGTTATTGCTTAAAACAAGACTAATATTTATGTTTTAAAAGCAGATATATGCTGGGCACAGTGGTGCATGCCTGTAATCCCAATGGCTCGGGAGGCTGAGGTGGGAGGATAGCCAATTCAAAGCCGACCTCAGCCACTAAGACCCAAAGCAACTGACTGAGCCTGTCTCAAAATAAAAAACGAAAAAAGGAGGACTGGAGCAGTGGCTCGGCAGTTACGGTGCTTGCCTGGCATGCACAAAGTCGCAAGTTCAAACCCCAGCACCACGTACGCAACGAAGTCTCAGAGCAACGAAAGCCATGTGAAAAACTAAATAAACATTGATTCTCTCTATCTCTCTCTCTCTCTCATTGTCCCCTCTTTCTAAAAAAAAAAAAGTCATATGAAAAACTAAACAAAAATCGATTCTCCCTTTCTCTCTCTCTCTCTCTCTCCCTGTCCCTCTCACTTTAAAAAAAAATAGTATTTAAAAAGTTGGAAAAGGGGAGCTGGAGCAATGATTCAGCAGCAGAGCACTTTACTGGCATGCATGAGGACCTGGGCTCAAACCTCAGCACCACAAACAAACACAACTGAGTGCCAAAGAAACAAAACCACATGAAAAAATAAAAACAAAATTGATTCTCTCTCTCTCCCACTCTCTCTCTTCCTACCTCTCTCTTTTAAAAATAAATAAATAAATAAATAAATAAATAAAATTTAAAAAGGGGAAAGAAAAGGGATGAGGATGTGGCTCAGTGGGTAAGCACCCCTGAATTCAATTCCTGGTTAAAAAAAAAAAAAAGTAGATATACATGTTTACAACTAATAAATATACTACAGGGCAGGCTATGCACTGGTACGGCAAAAATCATGAAGCTAAGGAAAAGCTCCCAGATCAGATCCTAAGCCATGGAGAGACCCTCTAGCAGAGTTGGTGCTCATTGTGCCAGGTGACCAGTTCTTCCTCTCACCCTGCAGCCTTTGGACAATGTGATTAAAGGAATACACCCAGGCCCGTGTTTCCCCACATCACAGGGGTGGGTAGGCATGTCATTCCTACCCAAGGTTTTGTCCTTCTAGCACTAGTGAAAGTACAGAGGTCACCAGACAGAGCTATGAATAGTGTCAAAAAATTTATCTCCGTCTCTTTCTTTTCTTATTAAAGCCCAAGATGGCATCATCGTGGAACTGACCAGTTTGTTTGACTGATCCCATAATGGACCCTGCAGCTTTCAGCTGGCTGAACAAGGAGATAAAGGGGCAGAACCCTGGGCTAGGGCTGAGTCTCTCTTGCTCAAACATTGCTGTAATGTTTAGCCTGGGCTCCTGCCAGGTTTTTGGGAGGGGGCAATTCTCTCAACTGGGTGAGGTCAGAGCACCTGGGTTCTCTGGTGAAAGGTGGTAAAATGCAGAGATGGGTAAACTGATCCAGCTTCCAGCATGTTTAGGTGTTCAGTACAAACTGAAATACATGAATAAGTTGCCCTGGTCAGAACTCTGAAGACTGCTTTAACCTTGATATCGCTGCCTCTGTGCTGTACTATATTTGGAAAAAGGCACCATCTTGCTTTTCTCAAAATTCTACCCGTCCTCTGCCTTTAGTTTGACCCAGGGGAATTCACAGTACATTCTGGTTCTTATCTTCTGTAGTAAGAGTTGCAGTTTCCTCACCACCACAGGCATGTCGCCTCCTCCCTCGGCTCATGCTTTGTCATGTAACACTAGCTGAGTCTTGGCTCCATCTCACTTCCTCTGGTCTACCAATGACAATTCCATAAATGTTCCATTCTGTAGACCTAAATCAGCAACCAGACCCAAGAAGAAAAAGGAGGAGAGGAACCATGGGCATAGGACATTGATTTCTTCTTACCTGACACTAGCCTGGTCCAGAGCATGGAAGACAGGTCCAATCACCTGGGCCCCAGGATGGGATAATGGAAAGGAAATGAAAGTGTCCCATATAAATTGGGTTGCAGGACCCATGGGATAGTCTCCTTGACTCATAAAGAGCACCTATGGACCATTAAGAATCCATCTGGAAGAAATAAGAAGGGGAACAGCAGGGACTAGAGAAGTTCTTTCAAAGGAATTTTCTGAAAATGGAAACAGGTTATACCACTGATTTGTTAGTCCACTTGGGAGCCCAGAACTATTGTGAGGGGAGCTAGATAAATAAGGCAACTTTGAGTTTGCAAGTGAGTTGGATAGTAAGGTGAAGAGTATACGGCCCAGTGCTCACTTTGGCAGTGCATATACTAAAATTGGAACAATTCAGAGAACATTGTCTTGGCCCCCCATGCAGGGATGACATGTAAACTCATGAAGCATTTCATGTTAAAAATAATAATAATATGTATTCCAAAGAGGGGAGGGAAAGCACAAAGAAGCACAATAAAAGAGTAACTTAATGAGACCCTGTCTCAAAATTTAAAAAAAAAAAAGGTTGGGGATGTGACTTGGTGATTAAGCTCCACTGGGTTCAATTCCCAGTACAGAAAAAAAAAAAAAAAAGTTCGAGAATGGAACCAGTTGAGACAATTGATGGAAAGCCCCCTGGAATTGGTAGAACTTCTCCCTGGGTAGTGTTTGGGCCTGCCAGGGCAGTGTAAATTTCCACCCAGGCCCCCCAGCACCTTTAGAGGTTGGTGGGAGCTTGTGGGTTGGGCTTCCTGTTGTCTCAGCCTGTGCTGCAGAGCCTCCCCTGGGAGAAGGGAGCCAGCAGGCCATGAGCTGGACTGTCAGGGAACGCCTTGAGGGGTACAGCTGTCCTCCTTGCGTCTCACCTCCAAACAGGTTCCCACCTGAAAGTGGGATTACAGGCAGACCACTGGATTCTGTAGGACCAGAGTAGCCTCATCCAGATCACAGAGGCTCTGGAGGACTGGAGTTACCATGGCTTCCCCGTTCCAGAAAGCCCTCAGAAAATGGGTTAATTTAGATACTGATTTCTTAGTTAGGTCCAATCTTAACTGGGAGAAACCAGCAGGGCCATTCCTCTCAGTGCCGTAGATATGCTAATTGTGACAGTGTTTGCGAAGCATGCACCTGGCCGGTCTTCTGCTCTTTGTTTGCAGTTCTATGATAATGTTTCAGAGAATAGACTTTGTCTCACGGTATGTCTGAATGAACTAATAATAAGAATCCATAAAATAGCCAGAGATGTTACGTTGGTTATAGGTCTATTTTATTTCTAAAGCACATTTAGTCTGTTGATAAATCAGCAATTGCATCCCTGCAACCTGAACTTTGAAATGAGTTTAAACCAGAGCCAAGACTTTGCTCCACTTATTTATTTGGCAATATATGGCCTGAAAAGTACAAGTAGACATTTGTCTGCAAGTTCTGGAAGAAGTGGTGGGAAAGAAAGAATTGCCAGGCACACCAGTACATGGGGGAATCCCTTTTGTTTCAAAAATGCTTCTTCAAAGGAATCAGCATCCTTGACTGCCTTTGAGGACATTACTGTGTGGGAGGCTCTGTGGGTCTCCCTACAATGACAAATCTGAGGCGCCTGTTTTGAATCGGTGCTTCCCTCAAAATGCACAGTCTGGGTCAAAAAAAAATGCAGATACAAAGCTTGCACAGAGAAGAAGTCAGTGCTGAGCAGAGTGTGGGCTGAAGAATCCTGCCTCCTAAGGAGGGGACAGTCAGATGGCTCATCTTGTGTGTCAAAGGCAGTGTTCAGCAGGTAAATAGCAATTAAGCATTTCCCGCCTACTCACAAATTCCAGGCTAGAAACGCTGGTACTGCAGGAGCCTCTTCCACTGCTGGATCCACGCATATCCTGGCCCTTTTAAAGAAAGAAACAAACAAGCTTCTCAATACACATATTAGGCATTTTTTCAGAATGTTTTCAATAATAACCACAGGAAAACTAAAACTTTTCCTTCTTAAACCGTGGTATTTAATCACTTATACCTGCTTGATTTTGTTTTCTGTAATACTAAATGAAAAGTCAATAGTCCAATAGCAACTGCTGGATCAAAATACACTGACTAAATATTTATTATAAGAAAACCTAACTGAGCAAAATCTCACTTGAGTAGGACGTGAGTCTCAGCAACTTAGCAAGTCCCTGTCTCAAAATAAAAAATAAAAGGGACTGAAGATGTGGCTCAGTGTTTAAGCCCCTCATGCTCAATTCCCAGAACCGCAAGAAGAAAAAAAAAGCCTGTGTGATAAACTTTCAAGTGTTATGGAATTAGGGAAGGAAGACGGCATTGGAGCAATTATGAAAGGCTTTGAATAAGTAAATAATAAAGAAAAGCAGATACAATGGGATTTCCACATAGGTATTGCTTCCTGACATATCTACTGAGTGAAAAATGTGCCCATCCTTGAAAAGTGGTTCATCAACCCATGCTAAATACTATCTTAGAATAATATCTTTCAGGGACTGGAGCTGTGGCTCAGGGTTTGAAGTGCTTGCCTGGCATGTGCAGGGACCCAGATTTGAACTCCAGCACCACATACACAACTATGTGTCAGAAAAACAAAGGCCAGATGAAAAAATAAATAAAATTGATTCTCTGTCTCCCCTTTTCCTTCTCTCTCTTTAAAAAAAAATAAATAAAATCTTTCAAATAGTTAATGTCTGCATCATCAATGATATCTACATTAACCAAATGTTATGATCTATGGGAAAAATAGTTAATATTATTTCTTGTTGCAGTAAAGCAAATAATAAACAACCTTCTATTTTTCTCTCCCACTTCCCAAATAGGAATAACTGCATTTTTATTTAGCCAATTATACAGCAGAGACCTGGGTTATCTGTAATGGAGGGAAGGAGGGAGGAAAGGAGGAACAGTGCAGTCTAGTGATATAATGCAATAAAACACACTGTGGTTTTGGGGTTTTGGTCTACGACCAGCCAGAGAGTGAGTGAAGGAGAAATCATTGGCAGGTGCTGCATTTTGGATGAGGTTTTTTTGCAGACTGGATAACTCAACACAATGCCAGACTTATGTGTAGGAAGACAGGCAACCACCTACATGGCGTAATTTGAGGTGTACAACAAGGCCCTGCTGGCCATGAAATAGCTCTTCTATGAACCTCCAGACACCCAGTATTCTTCTCAACCACTATGTATTAAGCGAACACTTACTCTATGTCCAAAAGTTGCTGCACTCCAAAGCAAATATAAGATAAGACTGCCTTCAAAAGCAGGTCTTTGGGCTGGAGCGGTGGCTCAGCGGTTTCAGCGCTTGCTTGGCAAGCACAAGGACCTGGGTTCAAACCCCCCAGCACCATGTACACAACTAAGTGTTGGAGCAAGGAAGGCCATGTGAAAAACTAAATAAAGTTGTTTCTCTTTCTCTGTCTCTCTCACTGTCCCTCTCTCTTTATAAAAAAAAAAAAAAAGCAGGTCTTCAAGGCAAAAATGAAGTAGGTAAGGTAATAAGTTCAGACAATATATATACTTTAAATGTGTGCAATAAACTATTGTACGTAATAAAATTAAGAGGGGGTAAGAAATTGCAGCAGTTGTGGAAGGCTTTGTTAATGAATGAGCATGCGGAGAAGCAGCATCTTCAACAATAGCATGGATGAGAAGAAAAAGGGAGATCAAAAGGCGCAGCACAGGTTCTAGGGGACTCTTAGAAAATGTGACGCATCTTGATTAAAAGAGTGCATTCAAGGCAGCGTGCGGGAAAACTGAATAGACAGCAGGGTCAGGTGATGAGTCCTTCCTTTTCTGCCCTCCTTTTCCTGGAAAACCCCCACTTTCACAAGGTTTCCTTTCATAAAGACTAAAGAATGAATGCTATCCCATTTACACCTTAGATCATCTCCCTGTTATTTTCCTTCATAAGATTTATCGTTGAACTTCATATTGCCTTTAATTCATTTATTTCTGGACTTCCTTATTTACCACTGATTGTCCATCTCCTGCCTGAGTATTGTGTGCAGCTCAATAAGTACTTATTGAATGAATGAATGAATGAATGAACTAAGGAAAACTGCTTCTATAAGACACGTGATGGAGCACTTAGGGTGAGGTACTCTTTAGCTCTCTTGCAGTATCTCAGACTCACTGAGGACATTCCATTTCTGTTTTTAAAAGAAGAAGAAGAAGAAGAGGGACAGTGGGAGAGAAAGAGAGAATCAGTTTTATTTAGTTTTTCATGGGGCCTTTGTTGCTCCTACACTTCGTTGTGTATGTGCTGCTGGGGTTTGAACCCATGTACTTGTGCATGCCAGACAAGTGCTGTAACCGCTGAGCCACCACTCTAGACCCCATTACATTTCTCTTGAACGCAGAAGGAGCCCAGTCCTGAAGAATCCAAACGACATTTTTTGTGAGGAGTATTGAATGTGGAATCTTCAGATCAAGAGTAAGTCTTATGCCAGGCACGGCAGTGCACTCCTGTAATCCCAGCAACTCAGGAGGCTAAGGCAGGAGGATTGCAAGTTTGAGGCCAGCCTCAGCAATTTAGTGAGACTCTCAGCAACTTAGCAAGACGCTGTCTCAAAATAAAAAAATGAAAAGGACTCGAAATGTAGTTCAGTGGTAAAGTAGCCCTGGGTTCAATCCCCAGTGCAAAAAAAAAAAAAAAAAAAAGTGCTACACAAGAGAATGCTGTCCATCAGTAAAGGTATGGAATAGGGACCTGGAGAATGAGAGGAAGACAGGAGAATACCGAAGCGAAAGGTGTGTGTGCACCGAAAAAAAGTGAACATCACATCTAAGGAGGAAAGACAGGAATGTTTCCTTGGATCCTAGAATTTGATCCAATCTGAACATGAGTGACCCCTTCCTAGTGTCTGGCTGTGACGTGGAGAGTGGCTAGGAAATCAGAAGGTGTATAAGAACAGAAAGGTTGCTGGGTGCAATGGCACACACCTGCAATCTCAGCAGATCAGGAGGCTGAGACTGGAGGATGGTGAGTTCAAAGCCAGCCTCAGCAACGTTGAGAGATCCTGTCTCAAAATAAAATATAAAAAGGGCCAGGGATGTGGCTCAGTGGTTAAGTACCCTTGGGTTCAATCCCTAACACCCCCCCCCTCAAAAAAAAAAGAAAGAAAGAAAGAAAAAAGAACAGAGGTCAAAAGGCTTGAATAGGACTGGAGCAGGGGCTCAACAATGCAGGTTTGAATCCCAGAACCACATACACAACGAAGTGTCGGAGCAACAAAAGCCACATGAGAAACTCAATAAAATTGATTCTGTCTTTCTCTCTCTCCCTCTCTCTCTCAATCAGCCCTCTCTCTCTCTAACAAAAATGGCTTGAATAGTTACATACAGAAGTCTAGGTCATGCGAGACTGTTCTGCGAAGGGACATGGCTCCACAAAGACCTGCACTTTAGCTAGATAACTGTAAAACTCATTCAATGGTTGACATAGTTATCTCTTCATTCACAGCATGACAGAATCGTAGGGGCTGAAAGGGCACAGAGAATGCTCTCAATCACCTGTCAATCTTCAGAGAAGCTTTTCCCAGTGAATTCTGAACTGCAAGCAACCAATTTTCATTTTTAAAGTACAGGGAGCCAAAACTCTACTCTAATTCAATTTTTTTAAAGAGAGAGAGAGAGAGAAAGGGATTATTAATTTTATTGATTTTTTCATGTGTTTTTTTGTTTTCTGACACTTAATTATGTATGTGGTGCTGGGGTTCAAACCTGGGTCCTTGCATATGCCAGGCCAGTGCTCTGCCACTGAGCCACTGCTCCAGCCCTCTAATTCATTTTATTTTTTTTTTTACTGGTTCATCATAGTCTTACATAACGAAGGGATCCGTTATTTCACACTCATACATGCACACATTATGACAATGTAATTTGAACCTTACCCAGCATTCCCTGCCCCACACCCACTCTTGGGTCTCTTATCTCCACTGAACTCCCCCCACCATTACAGATATAAATATATATAAATATATAAATATATGAGCAAATAATATATATAGGAGTTCATATATATATACACACACATATATATGTATAAGTTAATCTTTATTTTCAGGAAATTCTTCCATAACTCAATAACAAAACATATAGCTTGAACTAAGATGTGTATCTGTCTAGGTATACTTCTAAAACGGATTTTCAGAAATCAGACCTAATAGCTCCATTCTTGTAACAATTCTCAAGTGCCAGTCCTCTTCCCCAAGGGTTCCTGGTTTCCTTCTGACCTCAGTCTACTTTTCTTTCAGACCCATGTCATATCAGAGAACATATGTGAAGGAGACTGAATCACATGGAACAAGAAGCTAAACTCTCACTCTGTCCTGAATAGTGCTACAGTGTTTGATATAACAGTGTGGTAATATCAAAATCAAAGTGCATGTTCTACTCAAACCCTTTCCAGTTTTTTATAATACCATGTGAGAACTATGCTACAGATATATAAAATCCTTCCTGTTGAAAGAAAAATGTTCTCAGAATTTTCAAACATTTCTTTGCACTCTTGTTCAATGGATTATGGTTTTTGCACTATTGTCTATAGGATATATAACAAGCTCTTCAAAAATAACTGTCTTGGGGCTAGATCATGACCCAGTGGTAGATCACTTACCTAGTATGCACAAGGACCTGGATTTGAACCCTAGCTCCACTTATACATCTAAGTGTTAGAAAAACTAAAACCAGATGAAAAAATAAATAAAATTAATTCTCTCTTTCTCTCTCTTTAAAAAATAAATAATAAGAATTGTCTTCTTGCTGAGCACAGTGGCAGATGTGTGTAATCCCAGAAACTCGGGAAGCTGAGACAGGAGGATCGCAAATTCAAAGTCAGCCTCAGTACATCCCCCCTCAAGTCACCCAACTTCTTCAGTCACACCCTGCTGTCCTTCAATTACTACCCAGCTAATCCCTATCAGGGAATTAATTCACTGATTGGGTTAGACTTTTCATATCCAATCATTTATTCTCTACACCTTGCATTTTCTCATATATGAGCCATTTGTGTGTGTGTGTGTATGTTTCAGGGGAGGGAGGTACCATGGATTGAACCCAGGGATGCTTAATCACTGAGACACATCCCCTGCCGTTTTTATATTTTATTTTGAGACACCATCTCGCTAAATTGCTCAAGGCCTCACTAGCTAACTCGCTGAGGCTGACTTTGAATTTGCAATCCTCCTGCTTCAGCCTCCTGAATCACTGGGATTACAGGTGTGCACCACTGCGCCCAGCTACACATGAGGTTTTGGGGGACACCTAATATGGTAAAACCTCAACAGCCTAATAGTAAGAAAGTGCTCAAAACAACAAACAAGAACATGTTAAAAAAAAAACACAGGGTCAGCTTGAATCATTGCTCTTGCCAAATATGGGACAAATTGAGTATCAAATTTCCTACCCCAATCATGAATTATGAACCACTGAAAAAACAGAAATGTGTAAGTCCATTGCAAAAATACAATGATAGATGAGGAGGAGGAGGAGGGGGAGGAGGAGGATGGAAGATTTTGCTTACAATCCAATACAGAGGGCTGAATAATAGATATGGAGGTAGTATAAGAATTATAAAAATATCATTATGGAACTACCATGATTAAAATTGAACAGGGGAAACTCATCAATAAATATTAAATCTTGGGAGAAATTTGATAAGATGTTGGATATTTGCATTATCCTAGTAGTTCTGATGCATGCATGAGAGAGAGACAAAGAGAAAAAGAGAGAATTTGACTAAACTGTCAAATTGATTATCACTAATGAAAGATAGATGGACATCGTGGGCTTCCAGGAAGAACACATCGCCTATGCAGTGATCTAGTCTAGAATTAAGAATTCAGGCCCAATCTGTTTCTAATCCCAGGAGCTCACAGTGTTTAAGGCAGGAGGATCCCAAGTTCAAAGCTAGCCTCAGGAATTGAGCAAGGCCCTAAGTAACTTAGCAAGACCCTGCCTCAAAATGAAAAATAAAAAGGACTGGGGGTGTGGCTCAGTGGTTATGCATCCCTGGGTTCAATCCCTGGTACCAAAAAAATAAATAAATAAAGATAAAAATTAGAATCATAAACTAAGCACAGTGGTGCATACCTATAATCCCAGGAATTGGGAAGACTAAAACAGGAGGACTGAGACCAGCCTGGGCAACTTAGCAGAGACCCTCAGCAATTCAGCAAGACCCTGTCTCAAAATAAAACATTAAAAAGGACTGAGGTGGGCTGAAGAGGCAGGTCAGCGGTTATGATGCTTGCCTGGCACGCGAAAAGGATGCGGGTCTGAACCCCAGCACCACGTACACAACAAAGTGTCAGAGCAACTAAAGCCACATGAAAACTAAATAAACTTGATTCTCTTTCTATCACTGTCCCTCTCCCTTTAAAAAAAGGGGGGGTGATAATTTTGTTTGCCACTTTATATTTTAATTATAATTGAAATTGATTTGCTTACATGGTTGAAAATAAATCTTAAAATATTGAATGTGGGGCTGTAGCCGTGGCTTGACAGTTATGGCGCTTGCCTGGCAAGCACAAGTACATGGGTTCAAACCCCAGCACCCACGTGCATAACTAAGTGTTGGAGCAACGAAAGCCATGTGAAAAACTCAATAAAAATTGATTCTCTTTCTCTCTCTGTCTCTCTCACTGTCTTTCTCTCTTAAAAAAAAAAATATTGAATATTAGCTATGCCCAGCGGTTCACACCTGTTCAGCAACTCTGAAGGCTGAGACATGAGGATTGTAAATTCAGGCCAGCCTCATCAAATTAGCAAGACTTTGTCTCAAAATAAAAATCAAAAAATGGGGGTGGGGATGGAGCTCAGTGGTAAAGCACCCCTAACAATCAATCCCCAGTGCAAAAAAAAAGAAGATATTGAAAGTGAAATTTCATTTTAGATGATGTACACTTCTGGGTCATCAATATTTTATACCAGGATTAGGAGCCTTATAGGTAGACTCAGTAGATCTGGCCAGAAACAAAAGCCCTCTAGCCATTGACTCCACCCAGATTCATCAAAGTGAAGTCTCAGATGGTGTCCCTCTTTGTACAACTCAATCTGCCCCCTCCATCTCTTTTTAGAATTCCCAACCCCAAATCTGTAATTTAAAAAAGTGCGAGAGATTATAGCTCAGGTTCTTATAACCTAATCCTACTGCAGAGTTTTCTTGGACTTCTTTTGTGCCCATGGTAATTTCCATAATAAAATTAGATTCACATTTTTCAGTAATTACACATTTTCTCTCCCAGAATCCCTCGCCCAAATTGAGCTTTCTTCAGCCCCTGAGGAAATAAAAATAAAGTAGTAACCTAAACATTAGGAAACAGTTTCCTGAGTAATCACATCATAGAAATAGGAGATCAGGATTTTGCCTAAGACGAATGTGAAGTGTTTTTAAAATATTCACAAGTTCTTATTGCCGCACTTCACTGAAGATACCGCAGCGCTCAAGGTGCGTTTGCAGAACCTGCGCTTGCAACCGGCCTGGGACCGGGAGATCCCGGCGAACGCTGGCCGCTGCAGACACCTAGAGGACGCGCTGAGGGACTGCAGGGGAGCCGCGCCGCAGACGCTCCCGGAGTCTCGGGTGTGAGGCAGCTTTGTGCTGGAAGCCTAGCGGCAGGAGGGAGGTAGAGTTGGGAATAGGGGCTTTGGTGCCAAAAACTGGGCAATTAGAGGCTCAACACATGCCCGAGTAATTTATCGCGGTGCTAAATGAGCTCCGTAAGCTCCAAATGAGGCTGTTCTGTGATCGTCCTCCTAGAACAAACAGACTGAACGTAACTGGCTAAAACAGAACGTTGATAGTAGTCAAAGAAGCCAGGAAAAAAAAAATGACTGTTGATTTTCTCTGATCCCTTATTAGCTTTCTGTTTGCTTAGGACTACTTGCACCTGTGAATTAAGTGAAATTTTAAAAGTTATTTTAAGGACAATGAAAAATTCCGTTTGACTTACCAAAAACCTCAGCTATGTTTAGTCGTTGGGAGAAAGGAGAGATGACCCATCTTGTCCCCTTCCGCCTGTTGACTGCTTGTTTTTCTTTCCAATTAACGGCAGGTTGCGGAGACAGTGATCTGCTCTAGAAACCTCAACTTTTGCAGACTGGGTGGGCAGCAACGAGCAATTACAGCGAAAGTACCAATCTGTTGAAACATATATACAACCATAAGAAGAACAGCTATTTTTAATACAAAATTTCACGGCCCAGAGAGGAGCTTAAATATTTCAAGCAATATTTATTACAAGAATGCAAGCTGTGTCTAGCAATCCTTTACGCTGGAATTTAACCAGGACCCCCCCATGGAAGTATCATACTACCTTATGAGAAATTTTCCTTATCCTTTGTTATAAGGATATTAGATTAGATTTTGAGAAAGTGTATTACTTGAGGAACATCTGCTTTATTGACCCAATTATTGATTTAAGGTATTGAACTTTCTTCGAAAGAATCATTTGAAAATGGTTGCCTAGTTTTTTGGTTTTTTTGTTTTTTGTTTTTCCTTCTTCTTCTCTTTTTGTTGGGGTGAGGATGAAGGGACAGGAAGAAGTTGCTTACCAGTGTCTGGAAATACTTACCAATAACAAACTCAAATCTGAGGTTGCATTTTTATGTCCAGACAGGGTGTGGTTGGACATGGACTTGAAACTAGGGAAAATGTGCATTTGGCAATTTTTAATTTATTTTTCAGGGAGAAAAACAATGGATAGGCAAATTTCACCATCAAAATGGAAACTTGCTAGTACATGTGGGGATGGCATTATTGCTCAGGCTTTATTGAGCTTCTACATGGAATGCGCAGAATTAAATGATGGGAATGATCTTGATTTCCCTACGTAATATGTTTCAGTCTGGGGCTTGAGTGGTACAATTCATTTCCATCCATGTTTGAAAAAAGCATAATCAAATGTTTTGGGATGGTTAATTAAGGGCAGATGATGTTACAAGATTTTGAATTAAAGTGGAACCAAGTGACCACATTTCATATTAAATATGAAATATTTAATATGAAAACAGAAATCCTGAAGATGGATAAAAGTGGAAGAAGCAGGATTGGGGATATAGCTTAGTGCCATAGCACTTGCCTAGTGTGTGCAAGGTCCTGGGTTCAAATCCCAGCACTGCAAAAAAGAAGAAGCATCAGCAAAAGCCTAATTTAAAACAAATGAACTGATGGAATTTTTTTTCTTATAAAATAACCTGCTTCCTAAAGCACTGAATATCAGAGATGCTATTTTTTTTCTTTTAAGTGCACTAGGGGATTTTCTCTAGTTTACTTTTTTTTTAATTTTAAATACCTTATGAATCCACATGCATTCAAATGTTTGGAAGAGGGAGGAGAAGAAAAGATAGGTTATAAAAAGTTTTCCTCACATTCCTGTCCCTTAGCATCGAGTTTCCTGACCAATGTTATTAGCTTTTGTATATAATTTTAAGTATGTAAACAAATACATACACACCTTCTTTTTCTTGCTTTTTGCACTGCATGAACATTCTAACTATTAGATTCTATACCTTGCTTTTTACACTTTTATCTTTGAAATTATGAAGTACATAGAGCTTTCTCATGCTTTCTTTTTATATAACCATTTTCCACTGTGTGGATGTAACATAATTTATTTAGGAGGGCTGTTATTAGTGAAAAATCAAAAGTTGTTTCCAAATCTGGTTTCCAATCTTTGCTATTATAAAAATAGCACAATGAGTAACCTTGTACATAACTATATCTATAAAATAAATTCCTTAAAGTGGAATTTGGGTTTAAGAACATGCATTTAGGAGCTTGAGCCACCACTCAGCGGTTACCAGGCTTGCCTGTCTTGCACAAGGACGTGGGTTCTAACCCCAGCACCACACACACAACAAAGTGTCAGAACAATGAAAACCACATGAAAAACTAAATAGAATCGATTTTCTCTTTCTCTCTCTTTCACTGTCCCTCTCACTCTTTAAAAAAATAAATAAATAAAAGAACATGGCATTTAGCTGGGCATAGTGGTATACACCTGTAATCCCAGCAATTCCAGAGGCTGAGACAGGAGGAATGCAAATTTGAGTCCAGCCTCTACAATTTAGTGAGGTTCTCATCAACTTAGCAAGATCCTGTCTCCAAAAGAAAAAAGAAAAAAAGAATACAAAAAAGGGCTGGGGATATGTCTTAATGGTAAAGCATCCCTAGGTTCAATCCCCAGTACCAAAAAACAAAAGATGAGTATGTGTACATTTATAGTTTTGCTAGACACTGCCAGATTTCCCACGAAGAGATTATAGCATTTACACTGCACCAGCACTGTACGGGAGGGTCTGTTTCTTCACCCTCTCCAACACAGACCTTTTAAAAATGTCACCTTCTCTGAGCCTGAAGGTGGCAGCTTTTTAGGCTTTCTCTATTCTGGGTCTGGTCTGGATAAATCTTACTACCTTTCTACATCAACTGTCTACCAGATCTTTCATTCACCCCCTCCTCTCTGCCTTGGTTCTAGTCATTTCCTCTGCTGGAATTTTTCCCATCAGTACTGTCCCACCAACCTATGTACCTCTCAAAGTCAGGATTCCACCTTTGCCCTCATGAAACTGTTCTCAGTTCTCTGGCTCCTGCTGATCTCCTGTCTTCTAAGAACGTCCCAGCAGGTATGCCTTTAAAGGGCCACGGGTGAATGGGGTAAGTGAAGCCCCTCAGATCTCAGGACAGGCAGTAGGTCTGGGTGAGAGTACTTGGATAGGTTCTTCAGCTTCGCTATGATCCTTTTCTCTCCATGCCAGGACATGAAAAAGGAAGGGATGCTTACCAAGAGCACCACGCTGGCATGTAGTTGAACACAGAAACACAGTCAAGTCAACTGACATGATTTGCTTTAGATTTTTCATTGTCTTCCACATCATTTCTGCTTTTAGGCACAATTAGCCCTTAGTAAACTATCACCACTACTTTTTTTCTTCCATATTGACATAAATAAAACTGATTGGGGGTGGGTCTGTTTCAGAAAAACCAAGTCCTGGTGTATTACAACAAAGGCAGAGGGGGCCAAGAGAAGAAAGTGAGAGGCAGAAGGAGGCTGGGTGTGGTGGCTCAGGTGGCTGAGACAGGAGGATCACAAGTTCAAAGTCAGGCTCAGCAACTTAGTTGAGACACTGTCTCAAAATATAAAATAAAAAGGGCTGGGGATGTGGCTTTATGGTTAAGTGCCCCTGTGTTCAATGCCTGGTAAAAAAAAAAAAAAAAGGCAGAAGGATCCGAGATTACAGAGTGCAATCTACTAGTGACTTATAGCCAGAACTATGTCTTTTTTTTTTTCCACTTAAGGGTATGAACTTATTTATTTATTTTTGTTCAACATAGTCTTGTATACTGGAGGTAATCATTGTTACATTCGTATTCATGCATGCATGGATATTGACAAAGTAAGTTGAGGCTGATCCTATTCCAGGATCTCCCCCCCTTCATCCATTCCCTGATCTCATATCTCCTCTATAATACCCCCATGCTATAACTGGAAATAAGCATATACATGTATTTCATTTTTTGAAATCTCTGAATTTCTCTGCCTGCCTGCGTATAGTTAGGCTTCTCACCGGAGTTGAGTGTTCCCGACTATATTGATAACTCCCCTCAGAAGTATGTCTTGAGTGGCAGCAAGACAGGAAGATCAGCTGAGCATGGAGGCAAACACCTGTAATCCCAGTTACTCTGGAGTCTGAGGCAGGGGGATTTCAGGTTACAGGATTACCCTGGGCAATTTAGCAAGAACCTATCTCAAAACACAAAGGATCAGGGATGTAGCTCAGAGGTAGATCACTCCTGGGTTCAATCCAGGAGGATCCCCACATGCCATATGCCATAGCTAGGTACAGGTGGGTCATGGCCAATCAAAATGTACCTGACCTTTCTCAAAAACCATTGATGTCTAATGTCAGCTAAGACACTGCCCAGGTGTCAGTGGCTGGCACAACATGCTCAGTTGACTGTTCTCACAACTTTGTTGTCTAGGGCTTGGGTTGCATGCCAGGATCCCCAAGAGGGCAAAATACAGGCTACAACCAAGATGGCTGTAGCCAATACCAAGCTGGATCCCTGCAAAAACCTTTGTTCTGAGGGCTGGAGTGGTGGCTCAGCAGTCACAGTGCTTGCCTGGCATGTGCAAGAACACAGGTTCAAACCCAGCACTATATGTACACAACGAAAGCCATGAGAAATACTAAACAAAATTGTTTTGCTCTTTCTCTTTCTTACTGTCCCACTCTCAAAAATAAATAAATAAATAAACTTGGGCTAGAGCAGTGGCTCAGCGGTTACTATACTTGCCTGGCATGAACAAGTACAAGAGTTCAAACCCCAGCACCAAGTACACAACTAAGTGCCCGAGGAATGAAGGTCACATGAAAAACTAAATAAAAATTGCTTCTCTCTTTCTCTCTCTTCCCCTCTTAAAAAATAAATAAATAAATAAAACTATTTTTAAAAACCTATTCTCTGCTACAACTATATCATTTTCTTCTTCCTGAATATTCCTGAAGCTTTTTTTTTTTAATGGTTAAAGCAGTAATCCTTTTTTTTTTTTTAAGAGAGAGGGACAGTGAGAGAGACAGAGAAAGAGAGAAACAACTTTACTTAGTTTTTCACATGGCCCTAGTTGCTCCAACACTTAGTTGTGTAAGTGGTGCTGGGGTTTGAACCTGGGTCCTCGTGCTTGCCAGGCAAGCGCCGAAACCACTGAGCCACCACTCCAGCCCAGTCCTGAAGCTTTGTAACCACCACCTCTCCCTTAAGCAATCTTCTTGTTTGGTCACAAAGATTCTTCAGAAAAAAAATAAAAAATAAAAACAAAGATTCCTCAGAACTTGCCCAGATCATTGAAGGAAAGGGCAAGGCTCAAAACTGTTAGATGGAAGACCTCCCTGAGGACTGCTTAGCCCAATCAGAGAGGAGGCCCTGGTCACAGCTCCCACTGTGTCTCAGCATTTGCCTGGGCTGGTGTCAGTGGGGTTAGCATTCATGCCTTAACAAGGTCACTGTATTTCAGAGCCCTTGATATCTGAGCTCAACTGTTGTGATGGGGATCACTTGTGGAAGCTCTACTTGTTACAAATATCTCAACAGTGAGGCAGTATATAAAAAAAAAAGATTAAATTACTTGCTCAAGGTCCCATAGTGGGTAAGTAGCAGAGCTGGTATTTGGACTCAGTAGTCTGGCTCTGAAGTTCATGCAGGCAGCACTACACTACACCAGCTCTCTTAGCAAGTGCAGGTGGCACAGTTGTCATACTGGCTGCTGACATGCCTAGAGACATCATCACGGAGGCCCCAAGCTATAAACAGGAAGAACTCTCAGAAGAACTAAGGCAGGGACTCTATTAAAAATCATGCAAATATTTTGCAGTTATAAAAGTCTACCCTATAGGTAGACCACAGTCCCAAGCCTTGGTGAGCAGACAGTGTTCACATATCAATTAAGAATTTAAAAATAAGTACTTCCTGCTGGGCATGGTGGCACATACCTTTAATCCCAACAACTTTGGAGACTGAGGCAGGAGGATTACAGGTTCAAAGCCAGCCTCAGCAACTGAGTGAGACCCTGTCTCAAAATAAAATATATTTGAAAAAAGGGCTGGGGATGTGGCTCAGTGGTTAAGCATCCCTGGGTTCAATCTCTGGTACAGAAGAAAAGGAAAAAAATATGAAAAGAAAAAGGAAAAGAGTAAGTACTTCCTAGACTGGGAGTGTTGCTCAGTGGTAGAGTGCTTGCCTGGCATGCTCTAGGACCTCTCTTGAACCCCAGCACCACATACAACAACTAAGTGTTGGAAAAACAAACCAGGGACTGGAGCAATGGCTCCGCAGTTATGGTGCTTGCCTGTCCAGCACAAGGACACAGGTTTGAACCCCAGAACCATGTACACAACAAAGTTTTGAAGCAACAGTCACATGAAAAACTAAATAAAATTGATTCTCTCTTTCTCTCTCTCATTGTCCCTCTCTTAAAAAAAAAAAGCATATGAAAAAATAATAATTGATTCTCTCTCTCCAATAAATAAATAAATAATAAAGCTAGAGTGGCTCAGCGGTTACAGTGCATGCGCAAGGACCCAGGTTCTGACCCCAGCACCATATGCACAATTAAGTGTTGAAGCAGCAAAAAACAGACGAAAAATTGATTCTCTCTCTCATTGTCCTCTCTCTAAAATAATAAATAAATAAAATAGTTTTTAAAATTTGTTTTAAAAAAAGAATAAGAACTTCCCCTTCCCCAGGCGGAAGAAGCCCACATTAGGCGTGAGGTTTGGCAAGAGAACCAAGGGCTGGATTTCAACTCCTACTGGATCCTAAGCTGGGAATCCTTGACATATATATAGGTTGGTTCCAAATTAAAGACAACACAGTTTTCATGTAGCTCCACACTGTTTCTTAAATAATTACAGATTGTGTAAAAAATCTGGATGATTTAAAATGAGGTCACATGCATGTAATTTGTACCTTGATTATCCCATTAAAGTCAAAAAGAGGTCAAGTTAATTTTGATGTCCAAATGACCATGATTCAGATTATACCCTTTAGTCTCTACCTGCTCATGTAGAACTGACCTGTCCCCAATACTAGTTCTAGAAAGCCCCAAAGAGGAGCCTCACATGTGCCCACAACCAATCCGGTAGTTCTGGGCACCACATGGTGCTCCATCAGTTCCCCATCCTGTCCCCGCTTGTCCACATCACTGGCGTTTCATGAAACCACGGAGGAAGAACTTTCCGGAAGCCACCAAAGCCATGAGTCCTCAGAGTGCCAGAAGAATATGGGGATAAATAAGAGGGGAGAAGGTGTCATCATCAATTTTGTGCTACATCTTCTTGCCTGGGCCCCAAAGCAACTCTGTCTGCACCCAGAATATCCCAGGATCTCTGGTAAAAGGTTCTAAGCCCACCTTCAAAATCTCCGCGAGCCTTTCTGTCAGTTTGCAAACTTCCCCTCTTCATCTGGAGGGTCTCCAATTCAGTTTGAGGGACTGAACAGGAAACAGGCACCATCCCCGTCCTCTTTGCCCATTCATCCATCCATCCTTCTGGGCAAGACATAAGTAAGACAAATAAGGTCTCTGCTCTCACAGAGCTTGCATTCTAGTGCAGGGAAGCAGAGAACAACCAAGCTAATCAATAGAAGAAGCTGTGATATTTGCTCTGGTGAAAATAAAAAGAGGTGATATGATAAGGAGAGACAAAGCAGTTACTTCTAAAAAATTCAGTAGTCTTCAATCCTATCAGAGCCAACATCCACTACTCATGACAAATATTTTATTTTTAAGTGAATGAATTTTGATGGATAAGAATCACATTTACCTTCTACAATATTATGCTTTGAAATATGTATACATTGTGGAATGGCTAAATTGAGCTAATTACTCACATACTTATTTTTTTGTGGTGAAAACACTTAAAATCTACTCCTAGCAATTTTCAAGAATACAATACACTGAGCCAGATGTGGTAGCACACACCTGTAATCCCAGCGACTTGGGAGGCTGAGGCAGGATGATTGAAAGTTCAAAGACAGCCTCAGCAATTTAGCCAGGCTCTAAGCAATTTAACAAAACCAAGATAATAAAATAAAAATGGGCTGGAGATATGGCTAGTGGTTAAATGCCTCTGGGCTCAAATCCCTGGTTCCCCCAAAAATACAATGCCTTGTCATTAAGTATAATCACCATGTTGTGCAATATCTTGATCTTATTCCTCCTAAGTAAAATTTTGCATCCTTTGACCAACATCTCCCTAACTTTCCCCACCCTGCCCACCAGCCTCTGGTAGCCACTGTGTTACTCTTTACTCAGTAATTTACAACCCTATAAGTCAACAGCTTGTATGCACAACAAATATTTTATAACAGCATTTAGGATACTAAAATGAAGCTCTTAACAGTCTATTTACACACATTTAAAATATATGCTTGTATATACACATAAATACATACATTTACATTCATGCCATATATTATGTATACATTCCTAACTATAAAAAAGGTAGAAACAGGACATATTCATAATAAAATATGCATTTCAATATACACGTGATTGGGCGTGGGTATACTTGAAGATGTAATAAGCCATTTATATGTTTGTTTCCATTGACTGAGTCATCATAAATACCACTGCCTCAGTTGTCAGCTGATTATGGGGGTGTTACAAGTCACATGAGTACCACCAGCAGCTTTGCTCTTGATGATGATAGCTTCCTTAACTAGGGAATGACTCTGGCTAATGCTTCACACAAAACAATCTGCATGCCCATTGCATCTCCAGAAATGCTACTGGCTATCAGACTGGGCAAAAAACAGCCTTTAAGTTGCTATGGCTCCATGGACTGGGTTCTTGGTGCAGGTCTTTCTGTACACAGCTACAGTACGTAGGTCAATCCTTCACTGGGATTCACCGAGAATCCTCTGTCACTATTGCCTGACATCTAGCCCTTCCTGGCCTCCTCTCCCCCTCTCTGTGACTAAATGCCAGTAGTAACCCTAATCCCTGTGATGAGCAAATGTTCCTGCACATTTTCTAAACACCTCCTACAGAGTGGTGCCACCCCATGGAGGACGACTCAAATAATTGATTAGGGAAGAAACTACTCTTCAAACTAGGAACTAAATGATCAAAAGCAGATAGACTCATGGGGAAGAGTATTCCAGGCACAAAGGAACACCTGAGTCCATAGTCACTACAGGGATGCCCCATTGTAGACGGTTCAAGAAGCAAAAAGGACTGGCGGGACTAGAATGCTTTTAATAAGGAGTGTAATCAAAGATGCTTTGGAAAGGCAGACAGAGGCCAAACCACCTAGGGCTAGTTGGGTGACTGCACGTATTCAGCAAAAAGATAAAGGTGACTTGGCATAGAAAATTAGCAGCGGAGATGGCGAGGAAAAGGGTGGCTTCCAAAATAAGTTTGAAATAAAATTAACTCCCTCCCTCTCTCTCTCTTTCTCTTTTTCTCTCTTTAAAAAAATAATAATAAATTTGAGAGAAGAGTCAAGAGGACCTGATAATGAATTGGAATTGAAGAGTATGGGAGAGGAAATAATCAAGAATGATCACTGGTGGCTTTAATTCTTTTTTAATTTTATTTAATTATTTATTTTTGTACTGGAAAATGAACCCATGAACCCAGGAGTCTGGGAAGTACTTATTCTTTTTTTTTCTTTTCTTTTTTTTTTTTTTACTGTAACAGGTTGAACCCAGGGATACTTAACCACTGAGCAACATCCCCTGCCCTTTAAATTTCTTTTTTTTTTTTTATTTTGAGACAAGGTCTTGCTAAGTTGCTGACTCTAGCTTTGAACTTGGGATCCTCCTGCCTCAGCCTCCCAAGATGCTAGGATTGCAGGTGTGCACCACCTCACCTGGCCCAACTGCATTTTCTCGCTTGTATATTTCCTCTGCCGCAGGCAGGAACAGCACTCTTACAGAGAACAAATTCAAAATCCATTACTTTGGGCACAGACTAATGACAGATAAGAGGGGTCCAAATTGGGCAGTGCAGGGAAGACTTGTGACTGAGATCTGTTCCTCCCTTCCCATCCTCCACCTGCTACCCACTGCAGGTGCTGGGGATCAAACCCAGGGGCTCACAAATGCTAGGCAAGTGCTTTACCCTTGAGCTGCTTCCCCAACTCTCTCTTTTGTTTTCTTTCTTTCTTTTTTTAATTTAGTACCAGGGAGTGAACCCAGGGGCCCTTACCACCACTGAGTCACAGCCCCAACCCCCACTTTTTTTTTTTTTCATTTTGAGACAAGGTCTAGCTAAGTTTCTAGGGCTGACTTTGAACTTGTGATCCTCCTGCCTCAGCCTCCCATACCCAGCTGCCATTGGTGGCTTGGATATGAGCAATTGAGTGGTTGCCAGTTCCATTTCCTACAGTGATAATGGAGGAATGGTGTTTGCTTATTTATTTGCTTTAGTGAATGTCAAGAGTTCTGTTTCTGTTTTAAACATGCTCCATTTGAGATGCCAAGTACTCAAATATGCAAGCAAACCAGGTGGAAAAAAAAGCCTGAGTCACAGGTCTGGGTACCCCTGGCATATAGATGATCTTCCTTCCTTCCTTCCTTCCTTCCTTCCTTCCTTCCTTCCTTCCTTCCTTCCTTCCTTTCTTTCTTCCTTCCTTCCTTTCTTTTTTTTAACAGTACCAGGGTTTGAACCCAGGCCACTCCCACTGAGCTGCATCTCCAGCCGGTTTTATTTTTAAGCAGGGTCTCTCTACATTGCTTAGGGCCTTGCTATGTTGCTG